>CM076570.1:1339440389-1339745389 GCA_034641835.2 Pinus albicaulis | reverse complement strand
AAACTTAACCAACAAACCGTCTTACTACTGGACCTTTTGCGTTGACCTACTTATGCGCAAGTCAAAGTCTCACCCAAAGTAGTATTTGGGGTAGAGTGGAACGGGTTTCCCACACCACTAAGAGAGAGTAAATGATGTGGGTGTCCTCGGATCTATAATGATAGCGGATGAGACTCCCTACGCAACATAAACCACTAACTAGAAAACCCTAACCAAGCATATCTATTTCAATTTACACAATTTATTCTATGCGCACATATAAAGGCTTCAAAATCCCTTCAATAGTCTTATTAAGGTGATATTCGAGTTCTTACAATAACATATATATGCATTAAAAATTCATATAAGATAGAAAATCATGTACACAACTCGAGTCCAGAAACACGAGATAATGACGATGAAAACGGAAATAACACACAAAAACATATTATAAAGCGAAACAATGATGGATTTGATGCTCGAAATTATCAAAAACACTTCTTTAACTACATTCACGATTCAGTAATCCTTCACAATACTTCAGTTCCACTCGTGACACAACCGCGGGGTCCACACACAGAGGACTAAGGGTCTCCGCATACAAATCCCCCATGAGCCTTCTATACCTGGACAAATTCGCTTTACAAAGCTCGTAACATCATAATATGAAGCATGAGATCCCCCACTAGCCTTAATAGAGTGACACCAATGTGTAAATTGTCTCTTTGTATCAACATGGAAGATACAAAAGAATAATATTAGAGATCATTAACAAGACTAGAGTATGATGCGAGCTGATAATTCCAAAAGAGGAGAGTCAAATAAAACCTGAAAAGATGAATGAAAAAATTAGACAACCAAGATGGAAATTGAAAGCCGAGAGACTCATACATCCAAAATGTTTGCAAATCGAAGAGAAGGTAGAAGAAGAAAGTTATCCCACAAAAGAGGGTAAATGTGCAAGTAAGAGTGACACTAGTTCAGGTCCCCCACAATGATGTGGAGTGAATAATTGAGATATACGACAACCCAAACATGACATCCTACAGAGTTGCAATAAGTTTAGGTTGACCATTCCAACCATGAAAACATCACATAATGGATAAAATGTAGATCGAATGGGTCGATGAAAATCATAACAAGGGCTGGTTTGAGGCAAGGATTATAACCACTGAGACGATAAATATTGATTGGATTAGAGGTGACTAACAACAATGGAAATATGTGTCTGGATGAAGGCCACTTAGTGATATTTTTATCCAATACTGAATATTTGTTGACACATCTCCTTGCAATAGTGCTTGCGGGGATGGTTGACATGTTTCCTCCCATGTGTCTCATCTTAGATCACCCCATATGTGGATGAGAGGTCCATCTTCCTATGTTGATCATCACATAATGGGAAATATTCCCAAGCTTTCACTAGAGGGTACAAAAATTCAAATCCTTCATTTCAAGTTCATATGACACCTTATTAGCTAAATATCCATATGTCGAGAGAGGGGAGAACTACTCTAAAAAATAATGAAAATTTATGGCTACTTGTGTAAGACTATATTAGAGTTGTTAATTGGTGGACACTTGAGTAGGTTGATATTCATTGAGAATTGATGACCATTTTAATAATTAATTGGGGATCCCATTCGACTATGAAATTGAAAAGATTGAGGGAGGAAGATAGAATTAAGGCCAAATTCAAGAAAATAGGAGCTCAATGGTATTGCTAGTAGTTGAAGCTCAGTTGATCTATGCAAATAGAAGGATGATATCTCCTTAAGAATTTCAAGGAAGCACCTATATCTAGTCGATCCAAGATCACCCTGGAAGAATCTTCAAAATTGAGTTTGATGAAGTTACATGAGGGAGGAAGTTAGGCTTTAGAAATATACAAGTGGAGGGTCTAGGATCTCCATGGGGAAATAATTGATGCCTATAGATATATTCTAATTTTGAATGGTGATAAATTCACTTCTTGATATTTCTAATCTTGATCATGCAGTGATGGAGTACAATAGTTTCATGAATATTTTGTTGAATTTTTCTCCCTACACATTTCTCCTTGTTTTTTATGTGATGTTATGTAATGTGGGATAATTTACTTCCTTCTATAACCCTACGAGAATGAATCCTATTAATTTGATCCATATCACGATTTAGAATATGATTTGTATAGATCTTGGCCTCCTACCTTGTCAGCTGTTTTTCAAGATGTTCAGTGTTCGAGTGTGAATGAATATTTAAACTCTTCCCACAATAATCATCAATATAAGTGCGTTGGTTATTAGTAGGCTACACGTGCACATTATGTGCAAATACAATAGCACAATTCGCATATCAATCGCGGATTCGATAATTTAAACAAAGCGAGAAATCACTATAACATCAATAAAAAGAATGGCGATAATAAATTTTAAATCTTGAAATGCATTCATAGGAATAAAGATACCAATAATTAGATCCAACTTGTTACGGCAATTACTAAATATGCAAAATGCAGTAAAGACTAATTAACAATGTACATAAAGAATGCAGCACTCGACAAGGGAGAGTGGGCCCAACTCTCCGATCAAATGGTTGTGATGTACTCACAAAATTACAAGAGTAACATGAAGATAAATTGCATTAACTACGATGAAATGTTCTATTACGGATCTCCATTCTCTCGCATATCCAACCCTCTATGTGTTATCTCATATGCAGTCTATCCTCCCTTCTCTCTCGATTTGTGCCCTTTTAAATATACAAACAACAAAGGGGAAATAAACTAATTAAAAAATCTCAATAAGCAAGATGAGATGCGAAAGATCTTTTCCATCATGATTCACTTGGCACAAGTTGAATCTAGAAATTACAATTGGGGCAATTTTTGGAAAACAACCACAATAGAAAATATGAAAATATGTCCTCGAAGAACCTTGCGTTTCCACTCAATCAATACCAAATTTTGGAAAACGGCTCTATAAAAAACTAATTTGGTCGGTTCCGTACAAAACCCATGTTTCGTATTGTCAAGATTCTTCTTCATTTTCCCAAAACATTCAACGCAAAACTATCTCTTGTTATTCCGATGAATTTACGAGTTGGAATATTTAATTATCAATTTGAAGATCCAAATGCACTGTCTGAAGAGATCTTGGAGGCTAAAATAGTGATTGATGTTATAACGAATTCATTAATAAACTATCATTGGCAAAATCATGCAAAATAATCATTAATTTATTAAAATAAATGAAGACAAGTATTATTTATCCAAAATAGCATAAATAATTATGAAATGGAATTATATAATAAATAATGATAAATAATGTGATAAAAGAACATTAGAAATGGATGAAATGGATGTTAAGAAGTGATAATAATAGTATAAATCTTTGGCCCAACATCTCCCCAAACTTAACATGTTGCATGTCATGCGGCACAATGCCTCAATATTAACCAAGTTGTAATACAATAATCAAAGTGCTCACCCCAACGCATGATATTCGATGGAAAAGAAGCCCCAACACCTCAAATGCTTCCTTAGAATAATTTTCATGTATACTTTTAAGCGTATGTATATGAATTTGCAACAATGTATGATACAAGTAAATACAAGCTTCATTACGGACGATTTTGCTAAATTTGTAAGAAAATTTATACTATAATGCTTCTCCAATCCAAAAATCAAATCAATGCAATAACGAAATAGTTTAAATATATCATAAAAATGGTTTTAGGTAATAATGCATGATTTTTTTAAATTATCAAATTGGTTTATCTTGAAAATTTTTAGGTTTAATGAGACGTCTTTCTTTGTCCAAAAATCAGAATAATCCAATTGATAGTTTTAAGGATAAACACAAATCAATCTTAGGATTGTATACCTTAGAGAAGAAATGAGAAATCATTCATCGTACATAGAAACCCTTACGCCAATGCGGAGAATTAGCATGCCCTCATGCTACACTACAAAACAAATTGGGGTGGTTTCTACAATCATGGCTAAAATCTTTGTTTGGCGTATAACAACATGGAATAAGGGAGATTTTGAGAATGAATAATGAGATCGATGGATGTTAAAGAATATTAATGGCATGTTCATGATAATGAAAGTAACACTCCCCAAAAGGCAGAAGATTTTTTCTGCGAAAAATGGGAAGTGGTAAAGAAAGGGAAATAATGGTTGAAAAATATGAGTGAATAATGCTTTCAATGGTTTTTCATGACATTCTCTTAAAATTTTAATAAATCAAAACCTTATGCTTTATTTTACCTCAAGTTTTACCTTCATAAGCGTGGAATGACATGTATGGTTGACATTTTTGGAAAGTGATGTAGGTGAGAGTTGATGTTGAAAGTGATGTGGAAGGTGGAAGCCATGCAAAATTTGAAAAAAAGTAATCAAAAAGTGTAGCATTGTTTCTTTCCACCAAGTGATTAGTTTCCTTGTCATCTTTAAAAAAAATCTCATGAGTATCCTTAATCGGTAATTCATTACCTCAATTACCTCATTACCTATAAATGTGACATAATCATATTGTGAATGAAATGGGATAATAATGGATAAGAATGGAAAATATGCATTCCCTATACCCATAAGCTTTGGTTGTTATGAGCACGGAAATTATGAGAATTAGTTATACGAGTCTTTTCTTCTCAAGGTCTATCCAATTACACCAGGATTCAAAGAAAATTAGAATTAGACCTCATTATTCCCACCTCAAATAGTAGTGGTGTTGTTGTTAAAGAGTTTATGAATAAATGGTGATTGATTGGGAAAAGAAACTATCTTTGGTTAAAGATATGATACTTGTAGAATAAAGGAATGATGGATTAAATTATACATAATGTCAAATATCAAACATCCTAAAAGTTTCATCCCATACATGTAAAGTACATATATATAACTCAATAATGATATATGCAAATATACCATCATCTAGGCGATTAAATATTACCCCATGAACCATGAGTTCTAGAAAACCTTGTATATGAAAAAATCAAGTTTATCGGAAATTAGCTTTTGAGAAAACAAGGTAACCAAGTATATTATAGTATTAAATTAACTTCTATACCATAGGCATAACCACTTTGCTGCCGGTAGGAGTCGATAGCCTCGACGGGGATGCCTTTTAACCCATTGGATACTTGATGTCCCATCTATTAGAAATAAGTACATAGTTGCAAAAAGCCTTTCAATTTCGTAGATGTTAACTAAAGATCATTTTTACGGCATGGTAACTAGTTAATAAAAATTTCATTCACGAGAGCTAACAAAAGTGAACAATTTGGCTCCTTATGAGACCTCTTGTCCTTCATTTTATGTTGAAGGCCATTCTTGTCAGCTTTCGACCGGTAGTGGTAATGTCACTTTATTAGGACCTATGATCATGGTAGGTTGACTCGTGATGAGACTTCCTATCCTCTAGTTGACCATTTATGTTTAATATTCAACTATGGTTATTGTTATTCAATAAATTCTTAATACTAGATGGGGTGTGATCTATCCTTAAGAGCTAGGGATGGCGTAAAAAGTTGTGTAATGCTTATTTTCAACTTTGATAGTTTTGATTCTCAAAAAATAATTACCTTCAGGTAAGTAGCGATAAATATATTTTTCATTGTTGAGATTAGGGTTGAGGAATAGTTCATTAGATAATGGCGGAAATATTTAAACACAATTTTGTGGCCATCATCATAATTTTACAAGATCGGGGACTTGACCAATTAGGAAAGTTGAAAGGTTTGGCATGATGAAATCATCTTTGCATAATTGTTCCTTTAAAATAAGATTATGTTTATAGATAAAAAAATATAAATTGACTACCCAAGCATTATGTTAAAGAGGGCCTAGACCATTAAAAGTATTTCTTGTTCACCAAAGAGAAAAATAAATCGAAAGACCTACACATGTTGAATCCAACATGAAAATTGGCCAACAACAATAGTTGTGAGCGAGGTAACAACAACCATGACAGGTAATAATAGGAAAGAGGAAAAATAACGATGGTAGGAAGGTGACATGAAGAAGGATTAGTCACTTTACAAAATAATGAGGAATTAAGAGTGAATCATTCTGACAAGACTTACCATAATAATCATCCTTATTACAAAATATGAGACATCGCCCTAAGTAAAGTATGCTCTTGTCATCAATCATAGTTGGTCATGTCATAAGTAAAATACCAAATAAATCCACGGAGTCGGTCGAGGGGACGTACATAGCGAACTTACCTCGGTAGAGTAACAACAACGGAGGAGTAACAACACCAAGTACTTTGAAAAATATCACCATGGAATAACATCCTTAGGAGGAGTAACAACATCGGAGGAGTAAAAACAGGACACTTAGAAAATTTTCGAAGGAGTAACGACGGTGATAGAGTCATAGCACCAACGGAGTCACGGCACATCGATAGAGTAACAACATCCAACACTTAGAAAAAAATTTCGGGTAACAACGGTGACGGATTCACAGCACCGATGGAGTAATAGCATTGACGGATTACAACGTTGACAGTGCGGCAGGTAATGATTCACAACAGCAGCGGAGTAACATTGGTGACGGATTCACAACACCAATGTAGTAACAACGGTGATGGATTCACAACACCGATGGAGTAACGGCGGTGACGGATTCACGGCACGATGGAGTAACAACAATGGCCGATTCACGGCGTCAACGAGTAACGGCGGTGACGGATTCACGGCAGAAGCGGAGTAACAATAGTGACATATTCACAACACCGATTGGAGTAACAACGGTGACAAATTCACAACAGCGACGAGTAACGGCGGTGATGGATTCACAACATTACGATAGCCGGCATCCAAGGAGTAACAACATCATGAGTAGCGGCATCCGGAAGTAACAACATCACGGATTAGAAGCATCCGGAGTAACGGCATCGAGTAGCGGCATCGCGGAAGTAACAACATCACGAGTAGCGGCATCCAAAGTAACAACATCAGCGATTAGAAGCATCCAAAGGTAACAACATCAGGGAGTAGCGACATCATGGAGTAACAACATCATGGAGTAGCGACGCTACGAGGAGTAACATATCTGCGATGTCTAGAGTAACAACATCCGAGGAGTAACAACACCTAAGGAGTAACAATATTATAGATTAGCATCGAGGAGTAACATCATCATGAGTAACGGCATTCGAAGTAACAACATCATGGAGTAACGGCATTGAAGGAGTACTTGACATCAAGGAGTAGCAACATCGTGGAGTAGTAGCATCGAGGAGTAATCACATCACGAGTAGTAGCATCCGAGTAACAACATCTAAGGAGTAACAACATTACAAAGTAGCGACATCCAAGGAGTAACAACATCGCGGAGTAGTAGCATCCGAGGAGTAACAACATTACGAGTAGCGGCATCCCGAATAATAACATCTAGGAGTAACATCAACCAAGGAGTAATAGCATTACATAGTAGCGACATCCAAGGAGTAACAACATCACGAGTAGCGACATTCGGAGAAACAACATCACGGTAACATCCAGGGAGTAACAACATCAAGGAGTACTAGCATCGAGAGTAGCAGCATCCGAGGAGTAACAACATCATGAGTAGCAACATCCCGAGGTAACAACATCATGGAGTAGGAGCATGCGGTGCATCACGAGACTTAGGAACTCGCTCATTTTATTTTGAGGAAACAAAAAAAAAACAAACATGTGAATTTGAGGTAAACAATACTGAAGCATAAAAAAAAAAGAGAAATCGAAGAAAATAAATGACTCTTTATTAAAAACCAATAAATAAATAATTAAATTAATTTACAATGGTTAAGGATTTTTTTTCCTTTTTAGCAATGTTGTTCGTGAATGGTGAATGAATGAAAGAATGTTTTTTCGAAATGACTTGGATTTTCAAATGGAAATCAATTCCCCATTTCTCATGTTATAAATCCGTTAATTGATGAAAAGTATTCATGTTGTTTTCTCTTGTGTGATGAAACGTCTTTGAAAATGTTTTTATTTCATTATCATTGCCTTCAAGGATCACTTGTTCATAAATTGACCTCATTTATTCTCCTCGGACTTGCAACGAGTGTCTACTTGCAATAAAACATGAAATCATGGAAGAAGAGAAATGATAGGGCTCTCCTAATCAAGAAACATGAAAAAAAAACAAGTATTCACTCCTATAAAACAAATCCATGGGAAGAAATATAACAAATTAAAATTAATTGTGCACACGGGAGAGTGGTGGCCAACCATACTAACCAACATTGTTTCAATGATAACTTCTTTGTTTTTTGTCGATTTGAGTGATTCCAAAGCCACATGAAATTTAATTAAGAGATATGTCTCCAATAGAAACAATTTTAAAAATTCTGTGTAAAGGTATGTTAAAATTTCTTAGAACGACTTACATAATAGAGTCATTTTCGATTTTCTAGCTCGGACCAACAATTGATAATTGAAACATAAATTTTTCATTTGATGGCCAGTTGAACCGATTCAAATTGGAGATTAAATTATATTCATTTATATATCTCAAATAGAAACATATTTTTAAGGAAGAAGAATTGATGGGTCAAATATGCTAGTGAACGGTCGAGAAAACATAGTTTGAGGGTTGATTTACGATAAGCAGTTAGTATTTTGGTCATAACTTCCTCATAATATATCAGAAATAAATTGATTCAAATTGTGTTGTAAACTAGCTTCATAGGGGAATATGCCAGAGAAACAATTTTTTCAAAATACGGTCATTTTAAGTCTCCAAAAGCAATGTTGTCCCAACTCTAGTCCTTAGGCGCCTACTAGACATCATGTCATTGTTTTGGTCATAACTTTTCGTTTCAACTAAAAATCGAGTGATTCAAATTGGGTTAGAAATTATAAATTAAGAGCTACTCATGATAGAAATAGGTCTTGAAAATATTCCCATTTTCTCCCTCAAAACATGGTTGTCTAGGCTGTTTTCCGAAATTTTCATGAGCCCACAAGCCATAAGATATTATAATTAAGGAATTTTTCCAAGAATCGATAAAAATGAATATGAGTGTTTGTAGGAATTTTATTTTCAATATAATTCATCTACATACATAAATAAATTTTATTATTTATCACCGATGTTAATTTTCACAACTTATTACAACAAAAAAAACTATTTTTAGTTATTTATGTCCTTATTTATTCTATATTCTACACTACACTACTCTACTTTGAAAAAATAAAATATACTTACATATAAAATTACTTCCGGTGAAGCCATTTTGAAATAATGCCTCAAGTATGCACATACTAGTATTTGAAAAATGTATGTTAATAAATAAATGAGTATGAGAGACCAACTTCCACTGTTAAGGATGGTGTTAGGGGTTGTTTAAGTGTAGAGTGATGTTGCGAGAAAAAAACGAGGAGTGAAACCGAGTCTTGATTTAGTATTTATTTCTCATATTTGTCACATCCTGAAGTTTTGTGAGCGAGTTCCGGAGTGTGTTAGTTCTTTCTTCCTTGACCCTCATCCTCTGCCTTTTTGTTTAGATCTCTATTCATAGAACCGGATGAAGAAAAAAAAATTCAAACAATTCTTGACGCTCGAAGACCTAGAAGCGAGGTGAAACTTCCCTCCCAGGACGAGATATTGGGTGTTTAAACGGAAAAAAGAAAGAAAACAAGAAATAAAATCAAGAAATCTTAAGCTTGTGACACGGAGCGAGTATACATTTCCCTCCCCGGGATGAGAGATTATGCCACAATAAATCATCGAAATAAAAGCAAAGAAAAAAATGACTAACACTAAGGACCTAGAGTAGGGTAGCATTTCCCTCCCCGGGACGAGAGATCAATTCCTAAAAAATCAATCAAAAAAGAAAAAATAGAACAACTACACTCGGGACCTAGAGCGAGGGCGGCATTTCCCTTCCCCAGGACGGGGAGATTGGTTCCAAATAAATCAATAAAAAAGAAAAACATAAAAACTATGCTCACAAGACCTAGAGCAACGCAAATTTTCCCTCCACCCCAGGGCCAGTAGTGATTGACCCTTATATCAATATGAATTGTGTTCTTGCACCTTTGTTAGCCTCCCTGGCAACAATGCCAAAATGTTGGTGTCCAAGTGTGAATGAATATTCAAACCCTTTCCCACATTAATTATCAATCCGGATGTGTTGGTTATTGCAAGGCTAATGTGCACGACATGTGCGGATACAATATCACGATTCGATATCAATCATGAATTCGATAATTTAAACAAAGAAAAAATCAACATACTTGACAATAAAGAATGACGATTAATAAATTGTAAAGCTTGCAAACGCATTCATAGCAATAAAGAGACCGGAAATTAGATCTATTGTTAAGGAAATTATGAAATATGAAAAACAAAAAAAGAGAATTAACAATGTACGGAAAAGAATGCATCACTTGATCGAAGTGGGCCAACTCTCTAATCGAGGGCTGCGATGTACTAACAAACTTACGGGAGTAACACAAAGATAACTTTCATTAACTCGATGAAATGTTCTATTACGGATCTCCATTCCATGCATGGCAATAGATGCATGCGTTATCTCCTTTTATTGTTATCCTTCCCTTCTCTGCGATTTGTGCCCTTTTAAATATACGAACAACGAAGGGGAAATAAAGGCGATTACAAAAAATCTCAATAAAGCGAGATGATATACGAAAGCTCTTTCCACCATGATTCGGCTAGCGCAAGTCGAATACAGTAATTACAATTGGGGCAATTTTGGAAAACGACCACAATAGAATATACGCAAATCTATCCTTCGAAGAACTACTGCATTTCTCTCAATCGGAGCCGAATTTTGAAAAATTTCTTATTAAAAAACTAATTTGGTCCATTACTTTAAAACCCATGTTTTTTTTTATTTTCAATATTATTCTTTGTTGCAGAAACATTTAACACAAAGCTGTCTCTTATTATTCTAGCGAATTTTTGAGTTGGAATATTTAATTATTAGGCGAAGATCAAATCTACAATTTGGAAGAGATTTTGGAGGCTAAAATAGTGAGTGATGTTATAACGAATTCATTAATAAACCATCATTAGCAAAATCATTCATAATAATCATTGATTTATTAAAATAAAGGAGAACAAATATTATTTATCCAAAAAAAGCATAAATAATTATGAAATGGAATTATATAATAAATTATGATAAATAATGTGATAAAAGAACATTAGAAATGGATGAAATGGATGTTAAGAAGTGATAATAATTATACAAATTAGTGGCCCAACACAAGACACTTCTACAATTGTAATAATATTAACACATGAGAATAACTTCATTTGCACAAAGTTGGTCCACAAAAAAGACAAATATTTAAGATATTTTCATGTATTTAATGTCATCCTAAAATTTTTTTGAAGATAACATGGACCCTAGAATCATCATTTTATGGGTTTTCCCCATGTTAAGATTCATCCTTTAGGACAATTTTTTTGTGTGTGTATTTTAGTTTGTGTATCTACTTTTGAGTCGTTGATAAACCCTACCCCTAGAGATCACGCTTCTTTTATATTGTATGAGGATTTTTTAACATAGCCCCATTGGAGAATATCTTGTTCATTAGCCTTAGAAATAAATATTTGTTGAATATTTTCCCAAAGCATGTTCCAAGATGTAGCCTTTGGCTTTGGATTCAAGATGAATCATATATTAAATGTCATTGGCTACTATTTTTGGAATCACGGATTCCAATAGTGTGCCATAGGTTTTCAAAATTTGGCGTTCATGACATTTTGTAGCTCACTCAATCCTTCTTTACTACCCGATTTTGGTAGTTATTTCCACGAGTCTTCCCAAAATAGGGCATGCTTTCCAATTCTAATCTCCAAAATATAGGGTTGTTGTATTAGGTGGATTCCTTTATGAGCTAGATTCCATATGGATGATCCCACCTATGATACATGCATGAAAATAAGTTTTACAATGATTGAGACCCTACACATATTTTTTGTGCTAAATCAATTTGTAGAGGTCCAATGCACCCATAGCTTACCTCCTATAATAATATTTTGGATTTCTAGATCTAGAAGACCAAATCATCCTCTTAATTTAGGTAAACAATGTGTGTCTAGGCTCATTTTAATTCCTCAATAAATCCTTAGGAATAAATGATCTTAAAATGTTGTGGATAAAGTTGAGAACACATTTGAAGACTGCTTGGACTAGGAAGAGATAAATTGGGTGAGCTTGCAATAGGTATTTGAGAAAAAATAACCCACTTGTAGGTTGAAAGGGGGGGGGGGGGGGGGGGGGGGGGATCTTATTCTAACCAAGGGCCCACTCTTAGGAGTTTTCAATCGAGGATCCCCAAGTCTTTTGAGAGTAATAAATACTTTGAATCTGAAATGTGAGTGATATGCCATTGGATTGACAAGGGTTTTACAAAGGAAGAGAGATGGGATTTTGATTGGTTGATATACATACCTTAAGCCTTCATGAAGTTTTAAATAAATTGGAAAAAAGGTTAGAGTTTTGTTCATTGAGGGAGATCCCATGAACATGGTGTCATCCATGAATTAATGACGTGATACAAAAATATTTTTCCCAAAATTATTAAGAACTTTGATCTTCCGATTTGAACAACTTCCTTCATTTTTCCTAAACCTTTAATTGCCGGAGAATAAAGAGCAAAGGAGAAAGTGCATCTCCTTTCCCAATGCATCTCATGGGGTTAAAAGTGGGCGAGGGAGAACGTTGAGAAGGATGGTAAATAAGGAAGTGGAGATCAATAATTTATACGACTTATCCATCATGTCCAACGGTCATAGTCTTGAAGAGTTTGAAGAAGGAAGGATCAATATATCTTGTTAAAGGATTTGGAAATATCAAGTTAAAAATAATTTATGACAAATAATGTCAATATATATACAAAAAATGTGAATATATCAAGTTTGTCTCAAGTACATGTTTAATAATGTTAATGTGCCAACTACGGAGATCTACGAGAACTTCAACTTGAGATTATTTCAAAAAACATTATACAACCAAATCCAATATTTAAATTAATAAGCATTTGGTTTAAGAAAAAAATCAAGGAACTTCATACCTAAACCACAATTTATTACTTGAAATGGTAGCAAGTCCAAAATATCCTTTTCTAAATATGGGTATAGATATCCAACGTCTGTTAATTTGTTTTTAAAAAATTATAGGTTATCATGGATTTATTTAATTTTTTCTTGACTCTTTGGATTTAAATATTTAAAGAGAAATAAAGTGTTAGATCTATGTTGTAACAAATGAGAGGTTGATCAATAGATAGCATTTATTCCCAATGATTTCCAACATGAATTCAATTGATAGATATACAAGATAAATACATCAAATGTAACACCCTCCTCATCTACCCAAGTAATTGACCAACCGAAGTGGCACCATCACGATGAGAGGATACTATGATATAATTTGACCTCCTAGGTGAACTTAAGGAAATGGAGGCAGAGTGGAAAAACATCAAACATACCTTCCACATCAGCAAAACTTCGCTCCCAAGAGCCATCCCAACCATTCATACATCCTTCCCACAGGCCCCCCGCTGCGATTTAGAGCCATTAAACCTCTAAAATCTCCCACAATCGAGGATGCCTTCATCTAGGAGGATTTGGACACTCCGCGGGCCTGCATGTACGTAGATCCAATGACTAATATACCAAGTGATATACTAGCATCCTTGGGATTTGAGCCACTTTTTCAGGCCCGAGCCCAGGATCACTTCAAAATAATTCATGAAAAGTTGAGAGATGAATTATAACAACGAGAAAAATGATGCAAAATAAAACACATCAACAAGGACTAAACAAGACTCACGCTAGCCATGACGGACATTTTTGTCTAACATGTCACGGTTGAAAGCTACTGAAGTATAAACAACATATATGAGAATATGGGCCCCATACTTATCTGAGAATCACTAAGAAGCATTTTTCCCTTACATTATTAGGCACATGATCATCTATTGGGTCCTTATTCATTCATTTACCAATCAAAACATGAGGAGAACCATTCATCATCATTGTCATAATACATACTTGTAACCAACATAATAATAAAAATAATATCAAGGGTACATAAGCAATAGATTCCACATATAAACAAATATATTTACATATAATATATCGAAATAACCTCTTATTGATGAATGTAAAATCCAGCTCGGAATGGGACTACCACACATTCCACCCAACTATATATTGGTTGAGCCAAATATCTCTTCGACGATCACACCTGTGCCATATTCCAAGCATGAATGGGTGATTCGAACCAAAGAACCAACGAGGGCATCTCAAGGCTAAACCACCTCACCCTTATCAATAGAAACCAGGCTTTACGTAATCCATCTTGGATCACTAGGCCAAAATAATGAACATGTAACAACATGATTTACCATAATATTCTGCCAATCACTAGGCCAAAATAATGAACATGTAACAACATGATTTACCATGATATTCGCAATCACTAGGCCTAACACAAGCATGGATTCCACGCGGAAATTTCTCCACCTACACCATGAAGAATTTTCCTATCTCTAGTCTCTCGAGGGCTTTACAACAATCCACACCAAATCACTAGGCCCTAGTTGAGACTCACCTCTAGGGTTTACGCCTCCTCCCATTCACTAGTAAGGATTCCTAGCCTAATCGAGGAAACCACCTCTATGCTTTATCGTATATCATGACCCAACCGGTGAAGGATTCCCACACCAAGCGAGGTATAAAATACCTGGCTTTCTACTGCCGGCCCATAGTATGGTTCTTGGGTCACTAGGCTGCGTTTTGCACGTCCACGGTACGAATCGAGGATCATTAGGCCATGTGTTTTTACTTTCGGAGATCCACCTCACTTAGCTTCTAATACATCGATAACCCCTTTCAACCAAAAACATGAGAACCCCATCACACCATGGTTATCTAGGAAATGGAAAGGCTAGATTGAAAACATTGTCACACTGGCAAAACCCATGCCAAGAAAAAAAGGAACCACATGCAATGCCATGCATTCAAGATCTAGCAGGAAATCACACATGCAAATCGATACCTACAAGAATCCTATTGTAGTTGCTTAATCAACTCTTCCTTCCTCTTGCACAACTTTTCCTTTCTAATCAATGCCAATGTGCTACCAAAAATATAATTGTCCAAGAGTGAGTGAGAGAAAATCATGAGAGAGATCTCAAAAAATGGTAATGAAAGGTACCAAATGATCCTCGGTAGTCCTTTTATCAATTAGGCCTTTATTTTCTTCATTTCCCCTTATTTTACTTCATTTTACTCCTCACATGCAACATGTGACTTTTAACCCTCATTTTCTCCTATTTTCCATTATCTTCATAAATAAATGTGCAAAAAATAATCTCTTCCTCTTTAATGGCTTAGCCATTTTCTTTTCCAATTTCGTTATCCATAATAAACAAAATGAATAGCCTCATTAGGATGTTTTCCCAATATTAGAGATTGGAATAAGTGTCCCATCAGTGGTTATTATTTTTCTTTATTAACTTTTATTACATGGAATTTTCACCAAAAGTACATTTACGGAGCCACTCCCCCTTTGGGGAAGATTGTCCTCGATATTAGACCACACCTACACTTTAGAAAAGAAACCCCAGAAAATAAACATACTTCCCATGGAGCTTTATAACATATATCAATACGGTATTTACAATGATCACTTTGTTGAAACAAACCAACATGGAACATGAAAAATATAACATCATAATAACATAACACCCATATCGCTTATTGGAGCTTTACAACATAGCTCATGAAAGTATTTTCATCCATATACATATGTATATATATCAAAAAATCACACCAAAACGTATACCAAGACATATACCAACATCATACCAAAACGCCATACCAAAATTGCTTTACCTCAACTACTTAAACAATGAAGGATACATATCCGACATATGATCCACCATCTCTCCCATGTAGCTTCATCGGGACCAAAGTGCTTCCATTGCACTTTAACTTGCTCAATTTCTTGGTTCAAGATCATGAGCACCATTCTCTATAATCATACACTGGTTTCGGTTGAAATTATCCATCTACCCTCCACCTACAATACAAACCAACCAATCACATGATAATATATTTAACATACTTCTTAAGCAATGATATATGAAAAAAATCATGTAATTTCATTGTCGAGAGGTAGTGCAAGTCAATAGTCTATTGTTAGAATCCTTTAAATAATCTTGAAAGGTCCAAAAAGCTGTGGTCACAACTTGGCACACAATCCAATCCACAAAGGAGATCTTCTTGTTCTTCATGCGTGAGTACACATATTCCCAAACACGAAACTCCTTGAATAACTTTTTTGTTCTAATTTGCATAGCTCTTCTGCGATACTAAGCTTCCTTTAGATTCTTCTTGATTACCTTCATTTCTTGCTCGTCTCTTCCAACATGCTCTGGTCCAATCACTACTGTTAAATAGATCCAACGCAAATTATGGGAGTATTACAAGCGTTTGCTCCCATACGATGCCTCAACAGAGACTCATCTTTAATGATTTACGATACTTTGTTTTGTATCACGAGTGTAAGATAATCTTCCTTTTATACTAATGATGCATCACATCCATCCTCAACATTTCCTCCAATATCTTATTGAACCTATCTGTACGTCCATGTTTGTTTGTGGATGATAAGTTTTACTTAAGGCCAATTTTGTACCTAATACGAAAATAGCTCCTTCCAAAAATTGAAGTGAATTTTCATCCTTGGGACACCACACAATGCGAGCGCATCCTTGACGAACACATGTGCTACATCGCTAGCTGAGAAAATGTAAATTCAACTGGAATGAAGTGTGCAACCTTTTTCAACTTTGTCCACCACAACAATGATGAAATCATGTTGTCTCACTATCCTTAACAAATTTGTGATAAATTCCATGGAAATGACCTCCCATTTACGGTATTTAATCGTAATCGGCTATAGTAGTCGACACAGATTCCTACACTGCCTTTACCTGCTTAAATACAATCATGTAGCCACAAATTTGCTACATCCTTCTTACAGTTCGACCAATAATAAAACTTCTTCATTGCAGTCAATCTCTTCTAGTATCTAGGGTGACTTGAATATGGTGTCTCATAAAACCACCTCAAGATCACCTTCTTGATCTCACTACTATCTCGAACATATATCCTATCTCTAAACCTAACTTATCCATATCTTTTTTGTAAGATGATATTCCAAATCCTGTACACATGTACCAATATTTGTGTTTTTTAATGCATGCACAATCTCCATATACGTGTCATGTGTGACCTACCGACGAATCCTACCCTCTAAGTACGCTCCCATACGAAATCATAGGCTGTGCGATTTACCTATATACGCACGATAAGATCATTTGAGGCCCTATTCTCTTTACCATTGATGTATCTTATCTCAATGTAAAACTCAACGATCTTGGCCAGCATCCAGTTTGACATTCGGATTCGGTGGTTAAGAAATTATCGTAACCTTGTGACCACTCATAAATACAAAATTCTTGCCAAGAAGATAATGCGTCCAAATCTTCAATGTATGTATGATCACTTTGCTAGCTCAAGATCACGCGTCAAATAGTTTTGCTCATCCTTATTTAGTTTCCATAACTCGTAACATACTACTTGCCCATCACATAATAACTCCACCAAGTCCTCTTTTGCGAAGCATGCGTTGTACATACCACAAAATCTTTGTACAAATATGTGATATTTAACATTGGAGATTGTGTCAAAAAAGTGCGTCCATATCTTGATGCATGTATGATAACTACTAGCTCAAGATCATGCGTTTGATAGTTAACTCATTCTTATTTAGTTTCTATGACTCGTAACATACCGCCCTGCTGTACTATTAATAACTCCACCAAGTCCTCTGCAAGAATGTCTGTACATACCAAGAAATATTTGTACGAGATGTGATATTTAACAATGGATATTGTGTCAACAAATTCTTAAGCTTCTCAAAACCAACCTCACATCCCTCTATCCATTCAAACTCCTTACCTTTCCTTTTGCAATGATTTAATAGGATAGAAATTTGAGACATTCTTTGATGAACCTCTATAATAACCTTTGCCAATCCCATGAATGACCTCACTCATCTACATTTCTGGTAACTTCCCATTCCATGATATCCCTTATCTTTCTAGATCCCTTAGATATACCCTCTTTGGAGACAACAACATAGACGAGTAATCTATCTCGGCTGAAAGAAACTACACTTTTTCTAAGCTTAGCATATAATAGATGCTCTCTAAACTTAATCTCAACACTTCTACCAAATACTAGACATGCTCCTCCTCTTTTTTAGAATATCTTGATATGTCATCAATGAATACAATAACAACTTTTCCAAATAAGGACACAACACACTATTCATCAAACACATAAAGGTAGCTTGAGCATTAGTGAGCGGGCGAAACTACAACAATCTCATAATGCCCATACTTGGTCCAGAAGGCTATCTTAAAAATGTCGTGTTCCTTAATGCATACTGGTGATGTCCGGATCTCAAATCAATCTTTCGAACAACGATGCTTCCTTCATTTGATGAAACAAGTCATCAACCATCGGCAACATAAACATATTCTTGATGGTTTTTTTTTGTTCAACGACTTATACCCAATGCACAATGCGAAATTACTGTCGCTTCTTCTTTACAAACAATACTAGTGCGGCTGATAAAATTAGAAACCCAATTAAACCTCTCAATATTAATTATAAATCCAAGAGTCATAAACACGATTTGTCTTGAATATTGGCTCGGCTTAATGGTGAGGAGTATAAATATATTCCTTTGTAATGATAAACTAGATGCGGAATGAAACACACATTTGCTTGCAAATAAACGGTCTTGAAAGTGAAACTCAACTGAACTAATTCCTATCAAGCAAACTCAATATTGCAATTAAACTACAAATCAATAATTAATCATGTAACATTCTCGCACTCACATTCTACTTTTAAATCTCCTATGATAACTTAAAAACCTTAATCTATTAACTCGTGAAACTAACACTTGAAACTAAACTTGAGACGCTTAAAAAGACACACACATTATTCTAATGATAACTCACATATACTCTTCATAATAAATTCAAGATTCAAGCCCAACAAAGAAAGTTCTAATTATTGCTAAAATAAAACTACTTCACTCTATGTAAAATAACATTTAATCTCCTATTAAAAATAACATTACAATTAATCTATGAGAAACTTTCTATTTGAATATTTTAATCTAAATGAAAATGAACTATTAAAAAGAAAACCTACTTCAAAGCCGAATCATGTCACTCAATAACTAAAACTAAATCACACGCATGCACAATTAAATCTACACTCAAACTTGTGGTTATAAAGAAATGATTACACTACGAAAACAATAACGAAACTAATTAAAGAATCTAAAACAAGAAATTCTCATTAAAAGAGATCTAATTATTGAGTAAAAAAATCAAATGCATATGAAATCCTACAAACATTCAAAGAGATTATATAATACGAAACCAAACTCAAATTCAAAGCATTTAATTCTGTTCTCATTCCATATTTGAATTCGGACTATTAAAATATGTTCTAATTCCATATTCAAATTCAAATATCCAATGTGCCCATTGCATTCAATTTTAACAAAAGGGATAGAGTGTAACTCTATATTAAAAATCAAGCACATATTATGTAATCAGTTCAAGTTTTACAATAATTCCTTAGTTCATTTATTTGCACAATCCAACTACGATAAAAAATCTTTGAAATTAAACCGTACCACATACAAATTACATAGAACCGAAATAATAAACTACACTATGAAATCACGCCTGGAGTAAAATTTGAATTACTACTTGATAGAAAGAAAGATTTTAAAACATCACAAGCGGAATTCGAATTTAATCATGCACCATTGATTCTTCTCACGACATCACTTGAAGTTGAACGTGTATTGTTAAGACAACATTGAGAAATCGATTTATATAATTCCGGCACAACGATTAAGGGTTACACACATAACAATTCCTCCTTTCTCTTGCAACTCAATACCAATTCCACATCTCGGAAATTCGAATTCACATTTGAGAAATTACGCTGTCTAATTGTTGGACTAACTCGGCTCTACATCGAGAATTTAATTTGTCCGGCTTCCTCTATCTAATTAACGAACTACCTAATTCCTAATTCTCTGCATATGAGAAATTAAAATTTTCTCCCCCATCATAGTGTGCGGCCCCACGTTTTATAGCGGCGAGCTTCTCCTAATTAAGAGTCGATTTTTGCCTAGGATACAAAATTAGGATTTAGGTTAATATAACTTGGGAAAAGTCGGAATGAGAGAATATTCTCCCCAATTTTAGTTTGATTTGGGTCGATCCCGGCTTCTAGAAGAATATGATCTCATGCCTTCTTCCAGGAGAGACAACGCACATCTAGGGCATCACACATCTAGAAATTCTTCAATCCTTTGATGATTCTCCCTAACCAATATATATTCATTAATGATAACAATGGAGGTGTTATAAAGGGTTGTAGAATCCGGTGGAGTGATCGAGTTTCACCTCATCGAAGTGGATGTAAATGTGGATGAAAAAGTAAATGAACAATATAATTCTTGCAACCTTGACCACATGAGGAACAATGCAACTCCATTCATAACATAAATCTTTGACTTCTTCAGCCCTTGGTTGTATTGTACAAAATCTTACACAAAATGATGCCGGCCAAATCACGGATGTGAACCACGAAATTGGATGTTCCATTGCATACTCTCTTAAAAAGCAAATATGATTGGTCTTCATAAGCCTCGACTCCATGAAATTGGTTGCGGTATTCAACATAGTGATCGGGTATATTGATTGAATTTCCTACGACGAATACACTCGAAAGATTAAAAATAATTTGAATTGGGTGGCTAGGTGGATTTCACATAAATATACTGCGACCAACGCAACAACAACCGATAATTGAAAGAAACGAGAGAGAGCCCTTTGTTATAATACACATGTATTTCAAGAAGCATTCCGGCAACTGCTTGGTGCTAGACTTATTCTCCTCCTGCCATCATGGATTGTCCCGGCATTGATGATCACTTCTAGCATTTAATCTTTCTTATGACATTGATATGAACAATTTGGGTTAAATGAATGATTCATCATGTCGGCATATGGAATTAGCATATTGGCCTCCTAGACTTTGGCTTAATTTTCATAGTCATTGTAATGCAACGTGATTGTGCAATACTTTGCCCAAAGAAAACATTCGGGGTCACAAGCGAGGGTGCTTCGGTTCGTGGAACATACGCACACCGAGTGTCCTCTTCAAAAGTTCCTTGTACACGTTTTTGCTGCATTCTAATCATGCTAGCCAAATTTTCATCTTGTAGTTCAAGAAGTTCCTCCTCTGTAGCAAGTAAATTTGTGCTTTCCTCAACACTAGGTAGAACGAGATGTTGAAATACGGTGAAACAAGTGTCTTCACTTCAACTAATGTGGAACGAACACAAATTGATCCTTGGCATATTGAGAGTAAGGCGAGATTTTTTTTAATCCCCGAGACATAACTAGAGGAGCAATATTCATAGAGACCCAATACTTCCATGTTTAGAAATGGTTTTCGATGGAATATTTCTCTGACGATAACTACGTTCATGGTGAATTTAAGCCAAAGTTTGTTTAAGGTTATATGAAACATGGTGCTGCGAACAAAACCTATGTCTCGGAATTTAGAGATTAACTCCATTTGGTCACAAAATTGATATCTTCACCTACAACAATCTCGTACTCAACTACCCGAGTTGTTTCTTTTTTATGCATTGGTGAATTTGTACTCAAATGCGTTCTTGCACATCGAACCTTCCTGCAACCAAGAAGGAATTAATTAAAAACACTCATCAAATTAACTAATTACAAGAATTTAATAGTTATTGTTTATAAATTACTCTAATTAAAAACATAATGGATTAATAGTGATTAAAAACACGGTACAAGTATGTATTTATTTGATAAAAATCATAAAAACATGGAAAAAATGCAGCTCAACATCCCCCCACGGCGGAACTTCTTACACGTCCTCGTGCAAGCCAAAACTATAAGGTTGTGAAATAAGGTAGGGAAAATGTCGGCAAAGATTTTTAGCAAGTAAATATGAAGATGCACGATGTTGTAATGCATTCCTTTACTTCGCAACATTAGTATTACATTACCGAAGCTAAAACCATGTGAAATGATAAAACAAGATCGAGGGTATCGAAAGTAGACATTATGGAGAAAAGAGTGTTGCACATATTTTTGTTACCTTGTCCCATATTTTGTTTTTGCCCAAAGTCTTATGATAAAATCAAATTTCCCTTTGAAGAGTGCAATTTCAAAATACTAACATAATATTCACTGAACCAATGATAGCAATGCTTGTACCTAGGTTATTTAGAGGCAATTATAATCAATATGCATTGATGTTAACCAACACCTTGTGAGTAGTCATCATTGATTATTTCATCACTGCGAATGCCATGAGAATTAAAGTGAATTATGATACCAATCAACAACCTCTTTATCGAGCACTCTAAATTATTTGTTATCCAGAGATTCAAAAATAAATTTCCTCTTAATCTAGCACAATGAATAACCCTCCCTAAGGGTGCCACATCATTAAATATTCTTCAATTTTTGAAAGATAGAACTCAAGGCATCATGTTCAAATCGTCTTAAAACCATTTTCGAAGAAAAAGGATGAGTCTTAGGGAAACGAAGGATAACCAAGCAAATCATAGTATGTAGTTAACTTTAATACCACGGAGACATGGCCCTACGCCCGCGAGTGTCCATAACCTCAATAGGGATGTCTTTTAAGCGAGAAAAAATGTCATTATCCCGCTTACTAGATACGGATTCGAGTTAGCTTATTTGCCTCTTTTAGATGACGGCCTTTGTCCTGGCTTGGTAACTAGTTGATGGCAATGCCACTCGGAAGAATTAACATGAATGAACGGAGTCGACTCGTGATGAGACCTCATGTCTTATATATTTTTGGGTTTTGAAAGCCATTATTACGGCTTGGTGACCCGGTAAACGGTAATGTCATGCATGTTAGGTCTCATGATCATGGTAGGTCGGCTCATCACGAGACCTCCTATTCTTCCCTAAATATTTGTAAGATGCGATTATGATTAACCTTAAAGGTTACTTAATAAGTGGGGAGACGGATCTACTCCTTAAGGGTACAAGATGGTGTGAAATTTTTAATGACAAATCATTCTTTGGCTAATTCCTCTACCCTAAAGACTTATTAAAGATATCCCAGGACAATGATTGAAATATTCTTTAGTTAAGAATGCTAGTGTTCTCCTTAATAGCTCATTATGATCTTTACAAGTGGTACGCCATGGGGGTTTTCCCGATAGTACCTTCTAAAGCGAAACTGAAAATATATATCCGAGACGACAACTTATTAGGTGATTAATCATGGTTACTTTTGCAAAATCATGAGGTATTAGAGTGAATTGTCTTGAACAAGATTTGTCACAAATGTGTGTGTTAACAAATATTGTGGATCAAAGGTACTTCTAATAGGCATGCTTTAACATTCAAAACCCTAATAGCATGATAACAGCTTTATTTATTTATTCTCCTACCCTACTTTACCCTAAGAGGCGAAAGACTCTCGTCGTAACTATAGGAGTACTTCCAAGGAAGCCATGTGCGTAACAAAATGTTGATTATACTCACGCTTAGTTTTAAAAAAAGACTTCAAGACATATGAAAGCATGAGAAACCAATTTCTTTAATTGATATGGTACCAAGAGTTTCTAAATGCTAAGGAAATAAGATGGCTTGATGAATGCTCAAAACCCGGGATTCAATGGAATCCACATATTTATGATTTTCCAAGCGAGTGCAAGTCTTCCATGATTTGATAGTCACTCTCTTGGAGGCAAAAATAATTTGGTGAAAGACAAAAGATAAATCCCTCGAAGTTCGAGTTCAAACATACGCTTTTCAAATTGAGAAGAATGGTTGAGAGAGATTCTAGGGTTTTGAGTTTCAACAACATTTTGAAACGAGGTCCCAATGAAATATTTCTCCTCTGGTAGTATTTGAATTACACCTTCTCGGGGTGAATGTTTTACGATAATGGGGGTAGTTTAGATTCATTCCCTTTTCCAACATGGAAGATGTAGCATTATGTTCAATAGAGGGAATCAATGGGAAGAATAGGTGGCTCAAAGTGCGAAATGCTGACCTCATGGTTTAGGTTAGGGTTTTGAAATATGGTTTTGGGGTAGGGTTTTGGTTAATGCTTGGACTAAGATTTGGATTTGGATTGGGATTAGGCTTTGGACTAGGGTTAGGTCTAGGGTGTGGATTAGGGTTAGGTCTAGGGTATGGATTAGGATAAGGTCTAGGGTATGGATTAGGGTAATGTCTAAGGTATGGATTAGGGTTTATATTAGGACTAGGGTAAGGTTGCACATGTGGTTAGGACCATGGAGGGAGGATAACTTAATGGTGCATTGGAAATAAATTGTGCTTGTTGTGGGTGCTCATATGATTGAATTTGCATGGGATATTTCCCTAGAGATAAGGATCCAAACGATTCTTGAGGCCATGGAGATATATGGCTCGAGGATGAGGGAAAAGGCAAGGGCCATTGCAACCATGAAGTAGGATATTCAATTGGAGGAGGATTAAAAATTTGCCATGGAGCTACAAGATTATAAACATGTTGAGGAACCTTCTCGGGAAAATAATCATTATTCCAAGTATCAAATGGTGTTGGATTTTGAGTTGCACCTGGTGGTTGATTCGATTCCTTACTTGATTCACGAGTACCTTTCGTAATCGTGGCATTGATGGCAATGTTAAGTTGCATGAACGTCCTCACAAATTTTGCAAACTTCACGATCACTAAGTGGGCACTTTCCCGAGAAGTGATTCCTTCTCACAGTTGGCACAAACGATAAGTAGTGGTTCTTCATCCTTCTCTTGTTCCTGCAATTCATCTAATTTTGAAATCAAAGATTTAATTATATTGAATCTATGTTCAAGCAAGGTATTAAATTTTGCACTTGTGAATTCTTCATCGGATGAGTTGTTCATCTCGTATGACATAAAAAATTCGTCATTGAATGATTCCTCAAAATACCATCTTCTTGTTTCAACAAGCCAAAGCTGACACATTCTGCCATCATGGATTAGTACGCAAGGGTTCTTGTAGTACCCAAAAATGATGTAACGTTGAAGATTGGACTGCGAAGATAAATGAATTTTAAAAGCTACGAAGAGGCGAAATAAAGCTCACCACACTTGCATGAAAAGGAAAATTCCAAATAAAAGCGTTATATAATCTATGAAAGAAAAGTGATTTGGAAATTAAATGTCTAAAGCTTGCTTCTACGGGAAAGGAAATAAAAGTTCAAGAGATAAGCAAGATGGCTAGACTTTGGAGCAACCCCCACAATAGTGGATGTGTGGCTCTTCGCTCATGTTTTACCGTACACTTTCCACCCTCGACATCTTTCTGCAATACCCTTGAAACTGCGAGAAACATTTACACGACCCAAAATACAACTCCCAACAACGACGCCAAAATTTTGGTCGGCTTAATTGATGGATTAAGCCTCTCAATATTATCAATCCGGGGAGTCGTAAATGCGAGTTGTACTATGTATTCGCTCGGCTTAATGGCCGGAGTATAAATATATTCCTTTGTAATGATAAACTAGATACGGAATGAAACACACATTTGCTCGCAAATAAACAATCTTGAAAGTGAAACTCAGATTTGAACTAATTCCTATCAAGAAAACTTCATACGCAATTAAAATACAAAACAATCCTCAATCATGTAACATTTCTCGCACTCGCATTCTACTTTTTAAATCTTCTATGATAGCAAAAACCTTAATCTAGTAACTCTCTTGAAACTAACACTTGAAATTGACACTTGAAACTAAATTTGAGATAAGAAAAAAGACACACATTATTCTAATGATAACTCACATATTAAACTAACTAAAAATACTCTTCATAATAAATTCAAGATTCAAACTAACAAAAGAAAGTTCTAATTATTGCTAAAATAAAACTATTTCACTCTATGTAAAATAACATTTAAAAGATCCTATTAAAAATAACATTACAATTAATCTGTAAGAAACTTTCTATTTGAATATTTTTAATCTAAATGAAAATGAACTATTAAAAATAAAACCTATGTCAAAATCGGAATCCATTTAACTCAATAACTAAAACTAAATCATGCTGCATGCCACAATTAAATATACACTCAAACATAAGCTTATAAATAAATGATTACACTACAAAAAACAATAATGGAACTAATTAGAAAGAGAGATTTAAAACAAGACATTCTCATTGAAAGAGATCCCAATTATTAGATGAAGCAAATCCAAATGTATGTTAAATCCTACAAACATTCAAAGAGATTATATA
Source organism: Pinus albicaulis (assembly GCA_034641835.2). Classification (NCBI taxonomy): domain Eukaryota; kingdom Viridiplantae; phylum Streptophyta; class Pinopsida; order Pinales; family Pinaceae; genus Pinus; species Pinus albicaulis. The sequence continues at coordinate 1,339,718,974 of CM076570.1, read as the reverse complement.
TGCAAACCAAAGTCAAACTCAAAATTAATTTTGCTCTCATTCCATATTCGAATTTGGACTATTAAAAATATGTTCTAATTCCATATTCAAATTCATTAATTGGATGTGCCCATTGCATTTTGATTTTAACAAAAGGGATAGAGTGTAACGCTATATTAAAAATCAAGCACATTTTATGTAGTGAGTTCGAGTTTCACAATAATTCCTTAGTCCATTTATTTGCACAATCCAACTATGATTAAAAATCTTTGAAATTAAAGCTGTACCTGCCACAAATTCACACGAGAACCGAAATAATAAACTACACTAGGAAATCACGCACACATCTAATTACCTTACACGCTGATTGATAAAGCTTGAATCTAGATGTGGTGGGCCCTCCCACGCTTGGAGTAAAACGAATTACGCAATGAAGAAAGATTTTAAAACATCACAAATTGGAATTGGAATTTAATCATGCACCATTGATTACGCTCACAAAATCACTTGAGAAGGTGAACATGTATTGTTAATACAACATTGAGAAATCGATTTACATAATTCGCTGCGGTCTGGGTTACACAACAATTCCTCCTTTCTACGCAACTCGACACCAATTCCACATCTCGAGAAATTCGACTTCACATTTGAGAAATTACGCTTTGTCTAATTTTTGGACTAACTCCGCCTCTACATCTAAGAATTTAATTTATCCCATATTCCTCTATCTAATTAACGAACTACCTAATTCCTAATTCTACGCATAAATTAATTTTATTCCCCCATCATAGTGTGCGGCCCAGATTTATAGCGGTGGAGAGTACTCTAATTAAGAGTTGATTCTTTCCTAGGATACAAAATTAGGATTTAGTTCAATATAACCCAGGCAAAGTCGGAACGAGAAGATCTTCTCCCCAATTCAGTTTGATTTGGGTCGATCCCGGCTTCTAGAATAATATGATCTCATGCCTTGTGGAAGAGACAACGCACATACAGGGCATCACACATGCGGAAATTCTTCAATCCTTTGATGATTCTCCCGGACCAATATATATTCATTAATGATAACAATGGAGGTGTTATAAAAATGTTTTAGAATCCCGAGTCTGGAGTGATCAGTTTCACCTCATCGAAGTGGATGTGAATGTGGATGAAAAAGTAAATGAACAATATAATTCTTGCAACTAGCCACACGAGGAACAATTCAACTCCATTCATAACATAAATCTTTGACTTCTTCAGCCCTTAGTTGTATTGTACAATATCTTACACAAAACGATGCCAGCAATCACGGATGTGAACCGCAGAATTGGTTGTTCCATTGCATACTCTCTTAGAAGAGAATCTGATTGGTCTTCATAAGCCTCTGACTCCATGAAATTGGTGGCAGTATCCAACATAGTGATCGGGTATATTGAATTGAATTTATCGCAATAGAAAACACTCGGAAGATTAAAAATAATAATTTGAATTGAATTTGGCTAGGTGGATTTCACATAAATTTTCTCTGTAGCCAACGCAACGGCGGCCCATAATTAAAAAGAAGCGAGAGAAACCCTTTCTTATAATACACATGTATTTCAAGAAGCATTCCGGCACTGCGGTGCTAGAATTATTCTCCTCCTACCATCATGGATTGTCCCGACGTGATAATCACTTCTAGCATTTAATCTTTCTTATGCCATCAATATGAAAAATTTGGGTTAAATGAATGATTCATCATGTCGGCATATGGAATTAGCATATTGGCCTCACGGAATTTGGCCCCAATTTTTCATAGTCATTGTAATGCAACGTGATTGTGCAATACTTATTGCCCAAAGAAAACGTTCGGGGTGACGAGCGAGCGCTTCAATTTAAATGGAACATACGCACACCGGTGTCCTCTTCCAAAGTTCCTTGTATGTTACGCATTCTAATCATGCTAGCCAAATTTTCATCTTGTAGTTCGAAATTTCCTCCTCTGTGTAGTAAATTTGTGCTTTCCTCAACACTGGGTAGAGCAGATGTTGATACGGTGAAATAAGTGTCTTCGCTTCAACTAATGTGGAACGAGGCCCACAAATTGCTCCTTGGCATATTAGAGTAAGGCGAGATTTATTTTAATCCCCGAAATAACGAGTAGCAATATTCATAGAGACCCAATATGTTCACGTGTAGAAGCTGGTTTTTAGTGGAATATTTCCACGACAATAACTCCTTCACGAAGACGAATTTCGCCAAGCTTGTTTAAGGTTATATGAAACATGGTGCTTTGAACAAAACCCACGTCTTGGAATTTAGATATTATACTCCAATTGATTGCAAAATTGATATCTTCACCTACATCAATCTCATACTCAACTACCCGAACACTACTTTTATGCATTTGGTGAATTCGTACTCAAATGCATTCCTGTACCCGAAACTTTTACGAAACCAAGAAGGAATTTATTAAATATGCTCATCAAATTATCTAATAACGAGAATTTAATAGCTATTGTTTCTAAATTCCTGCAATTTACAACATAATGGATTAATAGTGATTAAAAACACGAGGTACAAGTATGTATTTATTTGATAAAAATATTAAAAAACATGGACAAAAAATGCATCTCGACATGCACCCCATGGCAATAGATTTGGCCTAATGTATCCTTTTTCAACCATCTCTTTGACTACAAATTTAACTCTAGCAACTCAAGCATGCTCATTTTGTAAGGTGCTTTTGATGCTGGGCCCGCCCCCTGGTACCAACTCAATCGAAAATTCTACTTTACTGTGAGGTGGAAAATTTGAAATATTGACGGAAATACATCCTAAAACTGTTGTAAAACTAGGTACCTGGTCAAAAAAATTTCATCCTCAACTTCCTTACCCTTGTCACTAGAGATATGCACTCTGAATAACACACACCATTTCCTGTGACTACACTTGGCCTACATAGGTACATCACCATCTAAACGTGTGGATTTATTCTTTCCCTGTAAGACTCTTGATTCCCATTGTCATCCAAACACTCAATGGATTTGTCGTAACAATCCACCTTGGTCACGTGAATGTATAGCTAGTCCATGCGAATATCATACTATATGATCCCAATGACGGTATGTTAGTGCACTATTACAGACATGTCATTCAACTCGGTGCATTTTCTTACCCAATGATGAAATTTTTTCTTTGTACCTATAGCCAACTACACTAACCAAGATTACGCATGAATTTCTTTATTCAAAACCACACTTCCACCAAATTAGGACTAACATAACTATAATTATATCTAGAAGTCGATCGAAATAGAAGCAAATTTATCACAAATATTAGCATCCACCTCAATGATAGATTTACGATAGTGCACTTTTTTGTTATCCAATGTTGCATAGATACGAGGAATGCTCTAACCAACATAACCAATAATTGTTTCCTCATTGTCCACTATATATCGAGGTATACCACCCAAATTATGTGGAAAATCTCTCTTAAGGTGTTCCTTGCATATCAACACTCCAACTTTCCAATACCATCACCTTTATGTTGTTGTTGTGATCCATGTCCCTATTTAGGCGCATTTAACTTGTTTTGTGGTGCCACATTTTCTTTCTCTTCTACATTATGAGGCCTTGTTTTTGTTTTCCATTTACTCTTACCTTTATTTTTCCCTTTCCATCCTTTTTGAGATTCATTATTACATTTTGACTATTCATAGCAATGCTTCAACTTCCCAATAAATTCCTCAAGTGATCAAGGCTCATCATACTCAATTTGATCTTTAAATTATAATGGTAAACCATTGAAAAGTCATTAGACTTTAGCCACTTCTCATCTTTGAGATTCAATACATACGTCGATGCGCTCAAGGAACTTAGTTTTGTACTCTTAATCCATCGATATAGAGCCCAACTTCAACTCATAGAATTATGTTTCCTTATTGTCGTAGCACCTTTACGATAAGTACTTCATCTGAAAAGCCTCTTGAACTCATGCTAACTCAAGTCGCCGTTTACGAAGTCTCGACCCGCTTCACATCTTCCCACCATATATCTACTTTACCTTTTAGGTTGTGTTGTACTATACAACAACCCTCCCTTTTCAAAAAATTTTAGAATAAAATGCATTTTGGAAATAGGGTCCCTTTTTTCTTTTTATGTGAAATAAAATATTTAGAAATAAAGATTCATTGTTTTGAATGACTCATTGCATATATTTGTTACCAAGTATGTACAAATAAATACAACATTCAAAAAACTTCCGATCCGATAAAAAATAAAAGACTTTATTATAGAAAATAAATCAATTACAAAAGTCTCATGAACGAGTAATCGGAAATCGGAAATCGGAAAAATATTTGAGAGAAGTTTTACATACATGTTCAAAAATATACGATGCGATTAGTCCAATCGCAAATCTCCAATCACAAAGGATTAAAGTTTTTCATTTACATATCTCCGATGCGATGCAATCAATCGCAATCGCATGATCGGAGCACTTTATAAATTCTTTGTGGTCGATTGAAAATTTCGCGATGCAACACGCTTTATTATGAAACACTTTTCAAAAGGAAATAAACATTTGTTTCGCTTAAATGAGAAGAATCTCTATATGGTAGACCCCACCATATCGCAATCGGAAATCGGAGAAAGCCATTGATAATTATTTTTGATTGAAACTCCCCGATGCAATATACCACCATGCAATCGGAAATCGGAGAAGTTTTGTAAACATAATCGGAAATCGGAGAAATATTTATTGTGATATTTATACACCATTTGAATAGTTACGATGCGATTGATATTCATATATTATATACTTGTCACATCGGAAGAGTTCATAATAGGTAATTTAATATTATTTTCACAAGCGCTAAAACTCCAATAGTACGATCAACATTGAATAGAAAAAGCGAACAATATTGGTTTACGATTAACATTTTGAATACATGAGTGTGACCCAAACAAAATATTTAAGTGTTACACGGATTCAATAAATAATGAATCGTGAACCCATAATTTTTATAATCGTTCTTTTCAATTGCTTTTTTATCACGGCCCCGAGGTGTGCCTTGAAGAATCAAGAGAAGCAAATCCTTTCATTCGCAGAGACGGAGAAACAATATCAGAGACACGAGAAATGTCGAAGACGAGGAGAACCAAGGCTGACTGACTGGCAGCTAAATTTTTTTGAGATTCCTATAGTCTCAAAGGAAAAGCCGACAAAGTTTGGCTTAGTTATGGATACATCATGTCAAGGGCTCGGCGGGATGACATGGGAAGTAGTTTATAATCTTTTGGAGTGTGAAAACCCTAAAGTCACAATAGCTAAGATATCAGTTTACGATGAAGATAACTCGGATTCGACTGCGAAGTTGCGGTAGAACACTTGCAAATTCATTCCTACATCGATTTGCAACGGAGCAAAACATCATGCCTTATTATGATGTGATTCGATGGGTCATCGATAATGTGTAAATAAAGAATAGAATGTTTATTTTGGCTTCGGAGCATCTTTTGGATCATTCAAAGCGAGAAGACCTTAAAGCGATGTACCATATCACGATCCGCATAAGGTTTATAACAAAGAATTTGTCAAAGAGTTTGCTGGCAGGTAATAAAGTTCAATACGAACCTATCAAGGAATGGAGGAAAAATCTTGAAAAGCACAAAAATGAATCATGCGGTATGTATTCGAAGATTCTCTCTTACCCCCATGCGCTGTACCCCTTTCGCATGATGTGTAGATTATTTCGCAATAACAATTCTACTAGGTTTTCTATACAAATGGTTCCTTTAGTCTAAGCTGCTTGTCAATTCCCGAAATTATGGGCGGGGCGATTATTCTTTACGATAGGATAGTTTTATTTGGAAATATGATGCGAGTGTTGTCCTTGATGGCAACCCACTAAATGAAGATGAAGACATGCGACTATTGACATATGTTGTCCTTGATGGCAATCCACACGATGAAGTTATGCTTGACTTGATGGACTTGGTAAATGATGTAAATACGATGTGATATGATGTTAGTTAGCAATATGATGCTAAGTGTTGTTCCTAAAAGGCAACCCACTTGATAAAGATGATGGCTGACTTACTTGATGAGATTGTGCTTGATAGAATACGGTTTGATGAACCAAATCGATGTATCTTCGGTATGTACGGAAGGCAATGAGGAAAGGAATTCAGAATATGCTCAAAATATGATGAAAAGAGTATGTATCTTTGTATACGCGAGATTGGACTGAGGGAAATCGCGTATACACGCGGAAAGGAACGTTCCAAGTCGCGTATGGGCTAAAGCGCTCAAAAAAGTGCAAAACCAAGGGTAACCACCATGGTATTGACCCATCATATTGGGTAATGATCCGCCTAATTGACCACATCCGGAGTTGTTTTGGGCTTATGGTATTGTTTGGCTCATGGTATTGAAAAAGGGTAAACCTATATAAGGAGAAGAAATTCATTGTAAATCATATGTGTGGGAGCAAGATGTACGAGCTTGAATGAATACTTCTCTACGAAGTAGATGCGAATGGAAGGGTTACACACTTGAAGGTGTCCCCGGAAGGTATGATGCACCAATGATGAAGAAAGGGATCTAGATCTGAAATGCACTTGTATCTGCTAGATGCGCTTATGGAAGGCCTAGATGCGTGATGAGGCGAACATATAGGCGAACATCTGTACGAAGTAAAGGGTTGAATACGAGACGAATGTACGATCGATGAAGTATCTTCCGCTCTGTAATGATTGAAGATCTATACGCTACTTCGCCGCGGAGGAAGCGCGTATATACGCGGCTTCTGCGAGTAAGCGCGTATGCGCAATAAAATATACACGAAGTATACGCTGGTTTGTGTGGACGGAAGCGCATATACACGCTACATCAATGAATGAAAAACGGCATTATGCAAACTAGGGTTTGCTGAAGCAAGGAGTATGAAATATCTGATGCGACCTGTTGTGTTTTCGCTATCGATGCATTGTTGATATGTATCTGTTGGTGATGTATGTACGTACTTAAAAGTATGGAAAGGGTTCGATGCGGAAATATGATGAATTGTAGCTGCCAAGTGGTGTTCTATTGAAGTTGTTGGATCCGGTGTGAAAATTGATGAAACGTGGTCCCGAGGTGGTCTTGAGGGGTTGTAGCCTTCGGTCGGGGGGTTGTAGCTCCCTTCCGGGTGAGGCTGGTAAACGAGATCGGGGGGTCGTAGCTCCCTTCCGGGGAGAGAGGCCCGGTAAACGAGTCAGGGGGTTGGAGCTCCTTCCGGGGAGGGCGAGTAGCGAGCGCGGTGGGTGCACACGCGTGTTTGGTCAAGTCTGCGCCGGCATATGTTGTAATATGTTTTCTCTATAATAAAATATTGAAGGTGAGCAAGCACGGCGGTGGTTTTCTCCCCGACTTGGGTTTCCACCTAAAATCCTGGTGTTCATGTGTGATGCTATGTGTGATGATTTATTACGGTTCTTACTTTGCACTTGTTTTTTTACTTTTGCTTATTGAATATGCGATGAATAAATGAAGGAATGATTTAAGTGAAGATTTAATGACCTAAATAGATATGCGGGTATACGCAAGTTTAGTAAAAGGGTATCCGCGTATATACGCAAGTCTTGTTCGGGAAAGTAGCGTATGCGTTTTAGAAACAAGAAAAGAGTGAAAGTTTTGAATATGCGGTAAATGCGGATTCACCCCCCCCTCTCGAGTATTTTTCCCAACAATTGGTATCGGAAGCAAGTTCCTTGTGCGAGAAGCTTGATACGCTTAAAGGAGATCCGTCGCAATGGGAAGTCGAAAGAGTCATGTCTATAAAGCCACCTCTATTCAATGGAAGCAATCGATATTCTGGAAGGTACGTACAAAAGCATATCTGCAAAGTCTTGGTGCGGATGTGGGCAATCGTGGAAGAAGGTTATCAATACTCGGCAAGTATTCCCTGCGATGCGAGCCGAAAGAAGAAGTATGAAATCAATGCCAAACGGTAAATGTCTTATTGGGAAGCATGTTTGAATCGAGAATTTGCTAAAGTGATGCGGCTACATTCGGCAAAAGACATATGGGACAAAATCATTCTAAGCTATGAAGGAGACGCAAAGGTAAAAAGTGCAAAACTCCAATCTCTTAGAATTGAATATGAAAATTTGAAGATGCATAGTGATGAGAGTGTTGCCGGTTCTTTCTTCGTACGGATGATATTGTAAATCGTATGAGAAATTTGGGTGAAACTATAAGCGATACTACTGCGAGGTGGAAAAGGTCTTAAGATCTTTGACTTCAAAATTTGACTCTAAAGTTTCGAGCTATTGAAGAAAGGCAAGATTTGCAAACACTTACTATTGTTCAATTACATGGTACTCTGTTTACTTTTGAAATGAGACAAGGAGGCCCTTCTCAAGTAAGAAAAGCTGCTTTTAAGGCATACACAAAAGGAAAGGAAAAGGAAGTTGTCAAAGAATCTGACTATATTTACGATGAAGAAGAAAGCGAATTTCGTAAGAAAAGCTCCAACTAGGTACTGGAAGATTCAAGAGTAAACTTCCCTTCAAATGTTTTGAGTGTGGAAAAGTTGGTCATTATCTGCTAAATGTCCTTATAGAGAAAAGCATGGTAAAGGGAAACAATTTGAGAAGAGAAAGAGTTATTATGCAAAAGAAGATGATGATGAAGTGTCCGGTGAAGATGAAGAAGATTCGACCAAGATCTGAAAGTGCTCATGGCTAAGAAGCAAAGAAGAATGCTACTCAAGGAAAGGAGATACCTCATAAATCATGTATAGCAAAATTGAAGAAGATGAAAGGATTCGCGGGTCTACGAACACTCATGGCAAAGAAGAAAAGGAGAAGGCCACTTGTAATACTTCTTTGTGCAAACAATAGTAAAGATCTTGAAAGTAAAGTTGTGGATCTAGAAGAAGCTCTCAAGATTAAAAGAAGAAGAACTACAAATTTCATACAATAAGCGAGAAACTATCTATAAAGAAATGATCTCACAAATGAAAGATCAAATAGAAATCTTTGAATGAACGGTGAACAAGTATCAAAGGTTTCATACTTGTGCATCCAATCGAATTAAAGATCTAGAAGCGAGATCTTGAAAAATCAAGCAAGAAGAATGAAGGACTTGAAGGTAACGATCATTTGTCTTCGGAAGATTTGGAAGCATCAGTACGAAAAATAAGGAACCTCTACAATCATTTGAAAAGGAAAGGCCTTGAAGCGAGAAATCATCTCTCTCAAAGAAGATACGGAAAAAATCAAATAAGAAGAATGAAGAGTTGCAACAAACATGTGAAGGAAATGAAGATTGGTTGAAAGAAGAGATTCTAAATGCAGAGGATCAAGTTGAAGATGGAAGAAAAAAAGAAGAAAGCATGACAAAACAATGTCAAGCCTTGGAGGTTGAGGTAAATATTCTCAAAGGTAAATTAGAAGAAAAGGTTAAACTTTTGAGGTTTCATGATGGTACTAACATATTGGACAATATTCGAGTAATCAAAGGTCCCTGCTATCAAACATGGTCTTGGTTTCCATAAAGCATTAAAGGAGGGCTCACAGCACACGGAAGTGCCAAAAATTCGGAGGATGTCAATGCAAAACCTGAAGTGCTAGAGACAAAGCTCAACCAACAATCATGAATTCTCAAAGGAATTCATTCAAGAACGTTGAATGTCTTAAATGTCATAATTATGGGCATGTTGCAGCAAATTGCGGGGAAGCGGATCATTTCGGCCTCAAACAAACGGTTCCTACATAGAAAGGAACTACGGTTTCTTCAAGGGATATTGTTTTTCATGTAACAGTATGAATTTTAAACGGTACAAGGTGTAAAAGGAGGAAGAATAGAAATACTCATTATAACTCTTATTACTCTGGACACATAAGATGTTATTCTTGTAACAAGTATGGACATGTAGAAAAGGAATGCGAAATTTGAATAGATATGAGAAATTGGATAACTTCCGGCCTGAATATAAAGTTTAAACAAGTACGGGAAAAAGATGGAGGGATGGAATAAGAATCAATCCGAAGAAGAAAAGGATACTTTTGTGGATGCTCTAGAAGACAGTTTTCTTGAAGAAAACACTCAATTGAAGGACCGATCAGAAACGTGGGGAATTAAAGCCCTCTGTGATCATCCGCTTCGAAGCTTACTTCTGCGATTGTTGCGGGAATGATGTGAGATACAATATGAGATCTAGTAATGTATCGTCACGGGTGAAGCAATGCATGATGACTCTCATGGTTGATTTGATTATTTCGATTATATGTATTTCGACGATTGCATTTTGGTGTGAAGAAAAGACGAACGGAAGGTAAATTTGCGAGGAGGAGATGAAGGTGTGTCTTTTTCTATGTTCACTCTCCATACGCGAGTTATATTCACAACGGTCGCGTATACACGCGATTTCCGGTGGCTCACCGTGACGCCCATTGATGATAAGAGAATTTATGCGATAGATGAAAATCTGGAGCGAGCTCGGGGGAGCATCGATCGGTATGCTTGTGTTATTGACTCGAAATGACGTATTTTCTCGAGTTCTAAATAATGATATGATGCTTAATGTCTTATATTGAAGATTATGGATGTGTCTTGTTTGCTTGTTGAATGAAGAGTATTCGTTCTTTGAAATAGAGTCTTATAATTCGGAGATGAGGACAGATCATGCGAGAGATTTTTTTTGCTGATGATGTCTTGTTGAAGGTGCTTCGGATTGCAAGCTAAGGAAGAGCATTGGTTTAGGGGAGCAGCAAGTTGAATACTAGTAGTTGCATTGTTGGCAATATATTTGCTTGTTCTTTGGTTTTTGTGATACTCGAAGACTTGGTACATTGGTTATTATGATGATATTTTGAGCTGCGGTTGTGATAAGTATCTGTGTGTACTCACACATGGATGACTTAGATGTCGTTGTTACTATGGTTGAGATCTTTTTGCCTTCATATGTTACTTCATGTTAAATCTTGAAGATCATGGTGATATTGGACCACATGGATGAGCACAACGGCTACGTGTGAAGATCTTGTGATAATATCTCTTGGAAAGAGTGTATTGATGCTACAAAATCTGAAGGCTTGGTTACTAATGTGCTTATGCCACAACCGTTGGATGGCGCTTGAAAACACAACTACCTTTGTTCTATCCATCTGCGGTCCGGAAGCATTCAAATGTCTCGAAAGAAGGCTGAACATTGTCTTTGCCTTACAAAGAATCGAGATACGGTTAAAATTTAGAAGATGTCTTGGGATGCGCGGTTTTCATGAAAAACGGTCGCGTATGTACGCTAGTTACGCACGAAATACGCGTATGGTTGGTTGCGCAATTTTGGTTGGTTCAGCTCTCTTCGGCATAGGCTACTTGATCTTTGTTGGTATCTATCAATCTTGTTTGGTATCTACGATGGTGTTCAGTTCTCATAATTCTGTTTCTAATGTTTTGATGAAGATGCCTTGATTTGTTGGTGGAAGTTTTGAGGATGCACAAACTAAGGGGGAGCCTTAGTCATTTTGAAAGATTGCTTGGTTGCACGAGATTCGGGGGAGCATTAGCTTTCTTGAGTATAATGCATTGTTGGCATTATGGTGTTTACGATTTATAATCTCTCTTGAGGTCTTTTACGGTGTTGGTATTAAAGTCATATTTGTAATTTGATGAAAAGGTCTTGTTAAGACCCATGATGTAAATTTGTAATATTCGGTCATGTAAGGACTTGTCAAATTTGTAAACCCACTTGGTTGGGTAAGTAAGTCAAATTTGTAAACCCACTTGGTTGGGTAGTTAAGTCTCATATGTAAATCCACTTGGATGGATAATTGATGTAAGTATGAGTCTTTGGTGATAGGAAGAGTCATGTACTTTATTGAAAAATATGTTTGAAGATTCGGCCATGAACTCGGGGGGAGCTTGGCCACTTCGGCACATATCGGATCTGCGAATGTTTCTTCCACATAAGGAGAATGTTGGTTGTTGATCCACCCTTTGCCCTTGATGTCAAAGGGGAGAATGACATGGTGTTTGAATGAAGAGAAGATAATTTGGGATAGTGACATGGTACACCTATCTTTTGTGGTAACCAAACACCATCATGGTTGCCATCAAGTCCAAAGGGGAGATTGTTGGAAATATGATGCGAGTGTTGTCCTTGATGGCAACCCACTAAATGAAGATGAAGACATGCGACTATTGACATATGTTGTCCTTGATGGCAATCCACCTGATGAAGTTATGCTTGACTTGATGGACTTGGTAAATGATGTAAATCTGATGTGATATGATGTTAGTTAGAAATATGATGCTAAGTGCTGTCCCTAAAAGGCAACCCACTTGATAAAGATGATGGCAACTTACTTGATGAAGTTGTGCTTGATAGAATACGGTTTGATGAACCAAATCTGATGTATCTTCGGTATACACGGACGATGAGGAAAGGAATTCGAATATGCTCAAAATATGATGAAAAGAGTATGTATCTTTGTATACGCAGTTGGACTAGGGAAATCGCGTATGCAACGGAAAGGAACGTTCCAAGTCGTATGGGCTAAAGCGCTCAAAAAGTGCAAAACCAAGGGTAACCACCATGGTATTGACCCATCATATTGGGTAATGATCGCTAATTGACCCCGTCCGGGTTGTTTTGGGCTTATGGTATTGTTTGGCTCATGGTATTGAAAAAGGGTAAACCTATATAAGGAGAAAATTCATTGTGTAAATCATATGTGTGGGAGCAAGATGTACGAGCTTGAATGAATACTTCTCTGCGAAGTAGATACGAATGGAAGGGTTACACTTGAAGACAAATGCGAAGGTATGATGCACCGATGATGAAGGGATCTAGATGCGAAATGCACTTGTATCTGCTAGATGCGACATGGAAGGCCTAGATACGTGATAGAGCGAACATATAGGCGAACATACATGCAAGTAAAGGTTGAGATACGGCGAATGTACGTCGATGAAGTATCTTTGCTACGCAATGATTGAAGATCTATACGCTACTTCGCGCGGAGGAAGCGCGTATATACGCGGCTTCTCTGAAGTAAAAGCGCGTATGCGCAAATAAAATATACAACGAAGTATACGGTTTGTGTGGACGGAAGCGCGTATACACGCTACATCAATAGATAAACGCGTATGCAAACTAGGGTTTCTTTCGAAACGGGGAGTATGAAATATCGTGCGATTTATAACTTTGTGTTTACGCTATACGTCTTGTGTTGATATGTATCTGTTGGTGATGTATGTACGTACTTAAAAGTATGGAAAGGGTTCGGTACGGGAAATATGATGAATTGTAGCTGCCAAGTGGTGTTCTATTGAAGTTGTTGGATCCGGTGTGAAAATTGATGAAACGTGGTCAAAGGTGGTGCGAGGGTTAGCCTTCGGTCGGGGGGTTGTAGCTCCTTCCGGAGTGAAATTTGGTAAACGAGATCGGGGGGTCGTAGCTCCCTTCCGGGAGAGGTGAGTAAACGAGTCGGGGGGTTGGAGCTCCCTTCCGGGGAGGCGGTAGCGAGCGCGGTGGGTGCACGTGTCTTGAGTCGAGTACGCGCCCGGCACATATGTTGTAATATGTTTTCTCTATAATAAAATATTGAAGGGTGAGCAAGCTGCGGTGGTTTTCTCCGGAAGACTTGGGTTTCCACCTAAAAAATCCTGGTGTTCATGTGTGATGCTATGTGTGATGATTTATTACGTTCTTCTTGCACTTGTTTACTTGCTTATTGAATATACGATGAATAAATGAAGGAATGATTTAAGTGAAGATTTAATGACCTAAATAGATATCGTTATCTGTGAAGTTTAGTAAAGGGTATCCGCGTATATACGCAAGTCTTGTTCGGGAAAGTAGCGTATGCGTTTTAGAAACAGAAAAAGTGAAAGTTTTGAATATGCGATGCATCTTGATTCACCCCCCCCTCTCGATGTTTTTCCCAACATAGCTAATAGGATACTCGAATACGAACAGATAAAACCTTTGGAAAATACCACTCCCTTTTTCTTTTGTGCTTATATTCTAGACACCCTTTGTTTCAATTCGAGTTTCCCTTGTTAGGATGGAAATGGTGCTAAAGATCACTCCGATTCACTTATATATCATAAACTCCTTTGGAAAATTCATTTCAAATATCATGTGTATAGAATATGTCATGGTTTCCTTATTCCGATCTTTAAAACCATTTTCAATCGCTTTCCCCCTAGATTCTCCGACAAAGCTAAAGTGACTTATCCTCAATAGGAGATTGGTTTGGAGAGAAGAAAAATTCACATATGTCGAGTTTTCGGGAAGTATTGTGGAACCCCCGTTTCTCCCTCTTATTGTCGAGATAAACTTCTAGCCTAGGAAATATCCTATCAATTGACGGTTGAAGGAATGTCCGGATCTGCGAGCAATAGTAAGAAAAGAATGTGGCCTTCGTTTCCATTCAATTGTGGACATTTTACTTTGAATGACTTCAAGCATGCGAAAGGAAGTTTCCAAAATAAAGGGTTTTAAATTCACAACAATCTCGGGGAGACGAGTATGATCCGCAAAGATATCTTTTAATGTTACTTCTTCGAGTTTCGATTGCTCGATTCGAGCATGAACCAAATGAATTTGATGATTTGTTTGTTTCATTAAATGACTTTTCTCAAGTCTATAATTTGGCCAAGTCCAAATTTCAGAAAGAAAGAAATGAATAAATTTATGTTATTCGAGAAAACAAAGATTGTTGAAAGTTCCTCTAGATCTAACCTAAGAGTTCCCCATGCAAGACACGGAAATAGAAGATAAATGCGGAAAAACAACGGAAAACATCTTTCGGTAACGCCATTACACGGTCATCTGCGGCCAGCCCATTATACGGACACAAAAAGAAGCAACGGGGAAATGATCCGATTGTACATATTATTCGAAGAAATCAACGATGGCAAACCCGATGAAAATACTGATCATCAATCCACGAGCTCAAACGGAGAAAGAATGCTGAAATGCGATACTAATGTGCATATTCAAAAAGGAAGGTTCGGACGACAAAACTAATGAACAAGAAGGAATATGGAGAAATCGGATACACAACTTGAACGAAACAAAACTACGAGAATGTAATAGACCTGTTGATCCTAATGTTTCCTCCCAATTGTTGAAACAATACAATCAATTTGCTCATCAATTAGGATTGGAAGATGATCCCAAAGAGAAAAATCCGGAAGATCGGGATGTTGAAATCATTCACAGACATCCTACGGGAAAAAATTGTGTTGAAAATTGAAGAAAATCCCTCCTCTAGATGTATTCTACGGCCCTAAACATAAGAACATTTGTTAAAAAATAGAGAAAAATAAGGAAAATGGATCAAGACACAATTTTTGCTTCACGGAGGAATTCATGAGTATTTTTTATAAGCATGTTGAAGTGAATCCCATCGAGGGATCTCACTAAGTTATCCCAATATGGGTATACGAGTCTTTGTGACAATAGATAAAGGCTGAGAGGTTTCTTAGTTGATGACTAGAAGATCTACATCCTAGCTTCTTGAAGAACAAGCTAATAAAAATCAACGGGGAAGATTTCTCAATTTGAGCAGTAATTTCAAAATCAAGAGCTCGGAATTAAAGAGTTTAGAAGAGCAGTGGCCACGAGAAAAGAGAAGAAAGTTGATGAACAAGCTCTAAACAAACGGCAACGGATGAATCAGAAATTTCAAAGTTACAAAATTTGTTGCAAAATGAGCAAGATCAAAGATTGTACAAGAAAAAGAATTTCTAGTAGCTTTAGAAAAATTCAAGGATTTTCCCAAATTAAATGAATTCAAGAAGAAGCTCTTGAAGCCAATAAAGCTTGTTGTCTCGGCGGTTAAATAACTTTTGTACAAAATTAACTCAAACAAAGCCATTTATTGATATCACATCATCTTTGATACGGGACATAGTTACTCTCGGGCAAGAGATTGATGATGCCGATGAAAGGATTTTTGAATTTCTTACTTGGAAAGATACGAGAGAAAGGAAGAAAAGCTAATCTTCCTAAAATAGAAGAAAGACATAAGGAAATCCTTTTTACGAGTGGGAACAACGGTTAATGAAAAGTGAGAAGACGCTATATCAAGAGCTAGAAGCATGATGGGTAATATAACACGGTTTATCAATGACGACTTGTATGCAATTAATCTCATTTAGGATTGTGTTCCGGGTAGTTTTACTTAAAGTCAAAGGCGATCCGCAGATGGAAAGAAGAAATAATGAATAAAAATCAACGGATCAATAAGCTTCAAACAATATCTTGGGATAATATGTGGACCTATACGATTAAGCCACTCAATCAACAATTAGCTATTAAATGCCTATCAAATGTTGTTGATTGTTTGATTCCGGAAATTCTCGATGCCACATACGCTAGACGAGTTACATTCCAAGATGAGTCATCGTGATGCAGAAATGTTGAAATTTTCCACCTGGCTACATTGAGCGAGAAGGAAAAGCAATGAATCGATTCCATTTAGATAGTGTTTCAATTTTCAAATTGATAGATTATGCTTGATAGTAGGATTAACATTTTCATGTAATTTCATATTTAAGCCTCTCATGCATTGGAGAAAAAGGTCCTGAGTTGTAATATTTTTTTGACTTGGAGATTACATTTATGTGCTCAACGAATCTTATATTTTATAAAGGATCACATACGGTGATTTTAGGCGGAATTATCTTTAAAGAGTTGCATTTACGTACCTTGGATTTGGATTTGCATTGGAATTCTTGGATCAGAGTATCGAGATTTCATTTGAAAATTTCAAGATGGATAAGGTATTTTTATCGTATTCAACTGATAATTTCTTCTGTTATATGATATTCTCTTTTAAATTTGCTATCATTTATATATATTTCGTTTTCATAATATTTCTCTATATATCATTTTTGAGTATATTATAAATATTCACTTTTCATAAATGTATGTAAAATGATATACAATGATGAATACAATATGCTAATATAACTGTTTAAATTCTTAAACGAGTTATCTTTATTTGTTACTGCACAATTTCAATTAAACTTTAATACATTTTTATGGTTATTGTTCAATTGGAATAATTTTTAAGTTGTATTCACATATGATACACAGGTTAGTTTTAGAATTTCTTTATCGGTATTTGATTAAATTAGATAGTTATATTTCGAGTCATTTAGTCCCATTTTTCACTCATCCAAATCAACCCATCACCAACCCATTAGTTATAAGAGCGGTCCTTTCAATCCAGTCGGAGCCACCATACCAAACGGATAAGAGTTATCCCTAAGGTCCCAAGCGGGTGGTTTTCCCCCAATGTTTGAAGTAGAGATTCTCGAGGCTTCAACGAGTTAGAAGATAGAAATTATAGCCTTCATGTTTTCGTGTACTCCTACAACTCAAAGAACTTGTTCTTAGTATCGAAGACTGCGCATCTTCTATTTTCTGCAAGTGTAGGTGGATTTTCTTTCATAAACTTAAACTCATCAGAAAAGTATCGCCTGTCACTCGTCCTATAAGGATGATAACGATGATGATCATAGTGCCCTGCTCAGACTAGAACTAGAATAGTACCTGTGTCCATCACGTCTCCTATCGAGAGTGTCCAAGCACTGCCATATCTAATTGTGCCAACTCTATCTGATCCATTCCCACGATGAGATATACTTCCATATGCCCCATTACTTATATCTTCCTATCGATGACTAATGCGAAGTTTCCTTGTCGGCGCAATTTGAAAAAACCATAAAGGATTATTGCATTCACTTCCCTTTTCCTTCTATTCATGTATGAATTTGTCATTGTATGCCTTAAAGCGCTTATTTCTTCCTTCAATCTTCTCAATGTATCTTCCAAATCAGAAGAGTTCCCAACACCATGCTCATCATGCGATTAATAGGGAGAATATTTGTAGTCTACTATCTTGCTAGTCATTTTGATCTCTTTCATGTAAGGCATACTATTTCATCTAATCCAAATCACAACAAACCAACATACCTTAGCATGATGCGTGGAGGATATCTCTCATCTGCATATCATCCAAATAAACGTAATACGTGTATAACATAATCATCACATCATATATCTGAGATAACAATAAGTATACCAAAACATAAACATCATTCTAGCAAGATCCCGATCCTTGATGCATGACCATATCAACTACATATACCATGACCTCATGAATGATATAAACAACCATACCAATGCGGCTTTGACAATATGTAAGCGAGTGACACACATAGCAATGCATGACCAATCATACACTCATGATGACACACTCGAACATCCTCTTTCACGTAGGTAGACTTGTCACTACAACCATGACGAACACCATGCATAAACAAAAATCATATAGACCACAAGGATTACTAACACATGTGCGGCCGACATGAATGCATGAATAAAACATACTACACATCGATTACCAAACGTGGACCATGCTCTAATACCACTTTGTAACACCCTCCTCCCATATCTACCCAAGTACATGGTCAACGAAGGTAAACATATGACGAGAGGCTACTATGATATCATTCCACCTCCTAGGTGACCTTAAGGAAATGGGACAGAAAAATATCAAACATACCTTCCCATGAGCAAAAGAAATCCTAGAAGCCATCCTAACCATTAAAATCTTTCCCTGGGTCCCACTGAGTTGTTGAGCCATTAAATGCTTGGATGCTCCCAAAAGGCTACATGTATGTGTCCAAAGAGGCTCTCGGCGCTCCTACGGGCCTACATTATTGTCATCAGGACTAATTTACCCAATTTTGTAACAATGTCCCCAATATTTTAGCCATTCTTTCGGGGCCGGAGAGCGAAGTCCTTGCCCTAAAAAAAAACTTCATGACAAGTTCAAAGATGAATTATAACTATAGAACAATGATGCAAAAGAAAACACATCAACAAGGAATAAACTAGACCCTTATTAGCCATGATAAAGATTTCTTCAAACATGTCATAAATATGAAAGCTACGGTATAAAAAATAAATATTACCATAGGGGTCTCATAATTATTTGAGAATCTATAAGAAGCATTGTTCC
Source organism: Pinus albicaulis (assembly GCA_034641835.2). Taxonomy (NCBI): domain Eukaryota; kingdom Viridiplantae; phylum Streptophyta; class Pinopsida; order Pinales; family Pinaceae; genus Pinus; species Pinus albicaulis. The sequence goes on along the minus strand of CM076570.1, from coordinate 1,339,699,994 downwards.
CTTACATTATCAGTTGCATGATCATCTATTAGGTCATATATACATTATTCATTCATTTACCAATCAAAACATGAGAGGCATTCATCAAACCTTGTCATAATACATACTTGCAACCAACATAATAATAAAAATATCAAGGATACATCAACAACGAGATTCCACATATAAACCAATACCTTTACATTTAAGATTTCAAGGAGACAACCTCTTATTGATGAATGCAAAATCCAACTCACGATGTGACTACCATGTTCCACACGACCATAGATTGGTTGATCCAAATCTCTTTTCGAGCGGTCACCCCCATGCCATATTCCAATCATGAGTGTGGCACTCAAACAAAAGAACCAACCGGGGCATCACGAGGCTAAACCACGTCACCCTCATTAATAGCAACCAGGCTTTTCCATAATCCATCTCGGATCACTAGGCAAAAACAATGTACATGTAATAATATGCTTTACCATGATCTTCTACGATTACCGGGCCCAACACAAGCATGGGTTCCCGCAAGACGTTACGCACCTACATCGTGAGAAATTTTCTTGTCTCCTAGTCTCTCGACTTTCTTGCCAATTCCTGGGATCACTGACCTAGACCAAGACTCCACCCTTTAGGCTTTCTTTTGTATATCCTGTCATTCATCGGCAAGGATTCCTAGGCTAAATAAAGGGAAAACACCTCTAGGATTTACAATATATCCCGCCATTAATCGATTGAGGATTCCTAGGCCCACCAAGGCACACAATACCTAGCTTTACCGTAACTAATAGTTCGGTTCGGGGGTCACTAGGGCGGTGGCTATCTCTTGCAATCCAGTGTTTGAATGAGATCACTAGGCCACGTGTTTTCCTTTTGGATATCTACCTCACTCGACTTCGAATCCATCCAATCCGGCTCAACCGAAAACATGAGAACCCCATCACACCATGACTATCTAGAAATGGCAAGGCTAGGGAAATTTGAAAACATTGTCACACACAGAAAAAAACCCATGCCTAGACAACAAAGAACCACATGAAATACCATGCATGACATATCTATTTAGGAAATCAAACATGCAAATTGATGCCTGCATTCTGTTGTAGATGCTTGATCTGCTCTTCCTTGCTTGCTCCTTCCTTCCTCTTGCCTTCTTTGCATTTTAAGATCAATGCCAATTTTCTCCCATAAAAGTATAAGTGTCAAATAGTGAGTGAGAGAGAGAGAGAGAGAGAGAATAATGAGAGAGCTGCAAAACTAAACTAACAAAATGTATGGCGTGATTCTTGAAAGCCTTTTTTTATCGATTAGGCCTCTTTTATCTTCATTTTCCCTTATTTTCCTTCATTTTTTCCTCCTCACATGCAACCTATGACCTTTTACCTTCCCTTTTCTCCTAGTTTCCATTATCTTCATAAATAAATGTGCCAAGAATACTTTTTCCTCTTTAATTCTATCCATTACCTTTGACAATTTCCTTAGCCATAATAAACCAAATGAACAACTTCACTAGGATGTTTTCCAGACATTCACCTTGGAATAAGTGTCCCATCAGCGAAGTAGATTTATTATTTTTCCTTTATTAACTTTTATTACATGGAATTTTCACCATGTTTGTTACATCAAAATTTCATATGGATACATATGGCCTCAAAAAATTTACCACAAAACAACCCTCCCATAAACTCAAAATACGGTAAAGGACATAAATAGTCAAATCTTTCCAACAAGACAACCCTCCCATAAACGAAATACGAAAAGAATCTACAATGTACCTATTTGATTTTTTTCATTATTATTTGGCAATGAAATGGTTTCTTTTTTTATTTCTAGCTTCAAGAATATATAGATGACACATAAGACTACATCAATATTCATGTATTGTATTTTTGGTGACAATTTGGTATATATGTTAACGAACATATTTTATTATCTACATGTGTAATTCATATAGTTTAAAATGATAGCTTGTGACAATATGAAGCCGGAGCCTATTTATATATACAATGGTAAGAGAATTTGAAAAATTCATGGGGTGATTTCATGAGGTGATTATTAATATTTTTCATATATTGAAGGGCTACGTAATATGTGTGAAGAACCTACCTTCCTTGTGGAATTTTAATTTTTTCTAGCTTCAACATTATATCGGCATAAAAAATTATAATTATAACTTCAACATGGTATAAAGAATATTTTCTAAAATGATCAACGAGACCTTAAAATAAAAATTCAAGCATAACATGGTAGATAAAATCATTCGAGAGGAGTTTCAAATGAAAATGCTAGAAAACATCTTTTTCTTGGCCTATTGAAGCCATAGGATCAATGGAAATACTAGATATAAAATGATGTACGAGTTGGCTAATGACTATAAATGGCTTTCAAAAAAGTCAAGGCTTGAAGCCGAAGCTCAAAAAAATGCGGAGTAACAATGATAACAAGAAAACCTAGCTTTATCAATTGAAATATATTCGTAAAATGCATTTTAGAAACAAAAATGACATATTTTTCATGGTCCTTAATTATAGAGTTTTTCTTGTAGGAAAATAATTGAAATACCTAGGTATACTATAACACCATTGTGTAGCATGATTGACCAAAAATACTTGTTCTAGTATTGTAAATATGTTCAATCTCCCTGGAAATGGGCATACGAAGCTATCATTTACCTTGAAGGTCACCCAATTAGGAGATTCTCCCTTGGGCCATTGATTTTCACAAAGATAGGACTAGATTAGAGTTGATATTTTATATCATCTTTGGAAAATGAGAAATGAATGTATATTCACCAATGAATAGTAAGGAAAATATTTTACTTGGTGAAATTGAACTCTAATACGTGCCCATTTCCTTATGCAAATCCGGGTGCAACTTTTTTGATTAGCTAAGTTTTTTTCCCTTTCGGCTACAAATTGTGGTGATTGTTTTCATAACCCTTTTTTAAAATTTCACCTGATATCCTTTGTATATTAAAATATATATGAAATATTCTATCGAAAAAAATAAATGTAACCAACATTATTCATAGAGGATAACACCATTGTTAACTTTCAAGTCATGGTAAGCATATTTTGAACTTCAAAGTTAAAAAAATCAAACCCTAATTGCTATAAAACTTAAATTATAAGTATTATCGAAACATTAAATCCTAAATACTAGACTCTACAAACACGTCAAACTAGAAACATGACAGCAAACACACAAATTTGAACTCTCGTTGCATTCATATTATATTAATTGATAACTCAAAATTAAAACTCTCTAACTAAGGTTTATGAAATTAAAACCAATGTACTCAATCCTTGTGGTGCTCCTAGGTTAAAAGGCTAAACACTAACACTAATATGACCTACAATAGTGCACCTCCTTCATGAACCGCACTCTCTAGTTATGAAAAACAACCAAATAAGAGTAGCAACTACATGCAGGAAATAAATTTAAGCCTAGTGCAAGAATCCCACCTCCACCTCTCTACATAGATACATATTTCCCATAACAAAACTATAGAAATTTGTAGAAATTTTAATTTAAGAAAGAATATTTAAAAGAGTGGGAAATTAGGAAGTTATGGAGGTGGTCAAGAATTGGGTTCAACCCAAATCTAGGTCAATTTTGGAGGAACTATTAATAAAGTGAGGTTTAAACAACAATAAAGTCCACATCCTTTTAATAAAATAAATAAATAAAATTCGAGAACTCAATACAATACCTACAAGTCTTAGGATTTACAACCTTCATCGAGTTCAAGAACATGCTTACATTTTGTACACACCACTTCCACATGTTTCTCTTTGCAAGTGCATCTTGAGATCTCCTCCAATAGTTGTTCTACAAACTTAACCAACGATTAAAGAATCAACAAAATTGTAAAATAAATTTACGATCATTTTTATGAACAAATAATAATTGAAAATATGAATGCATGAATACCTAAGTGAGCTTATTTTTGTTTCAGCGGAGTAATTTATTCCAATATTCTAATGTTGGAGCAAACCTCCCTCAATTTGATAGGTAACCCTTAAGTCAACATTGACTTTGCTTTTGCTCTATTGGATTGAGGAAAGCTATTCCAAGGTTATCCAAATCTTACGTTATTCTATAATGAATAGGGCCAACCACATGAAGGTGAATGTTACAACATTCCCATGCTTCCCCAGCCCCCACCCCTCACACCACTCTCAATTCCCTAGTACCCTATACATCTACTAGAAAATAGTTGAAAGGCTACACATTAAGATTCACACATGAACCTTGGTAAAATAAAATAATCATAATGAAACATATGTGGTTTTGTACATAAATACACATATATCAATCATTCATTAACATAAAACATTCATTCATTCATTCATTTGTTAATCATAGACAACGATACATATTCTCTCGGCTACCGAATTAACCAATATCTTTTACTTTTGTGATGTTAGTAGAATTGCATGTGAAAGAGTATGAAAAATTACATGAACTTATAACTTAAAGAAGACAAAACATAAATAAATCCATCAAATCAAATAACACACACAAATTGATAACGAGAGTTCACCCGGTGTGGGTTACCTCTGCAGGTCTAGTGTCCAAGAGCGGGGAAGCCACTTCATTAAATGCTCTGAAGATAGTGGTGGGTGCATGGTGTATTCTTTGTCATTACAAGGATAAAGTCCATCAAATAGAGTGGCATGTCTCTCCATGAGACATTATCCTATAGGAACTCTTTGCAAATAATGGTAATAAGGATCTAAATAACAAAATCATCATCTTAGAAGATAAAAAGAAAAGTATGGAATCAACGCATCATATACCTCGAGTTTTGGGGATGGCATGAAAACACATTGCTCTCTTGAACAAATCCGTTGCATCATTGAATTTATGGCATGAAATCGTGTCAAATGACTATAAACTTGACCCATTTTTGACACCATCAAAATCTAGACCCTCGAGAATATCAAAGATTCCCCAAATATTCCTTCTAGCCGGTTGGCCGGAATTTTGATATTCGAATAATCGACTTCACCACTACGTTCATTGCAAAAAAATGAGTAAAATGAGTATAAAATTGAAATATTTAGAGCACCATCAAAATTCTACCTCCAAGGGAATCTTAACGATTCCTCAAGGTTCTCCATAAAGAATATTTTATGTAATATTCCCTAAAATGATCTAAAATATTCTAGAATATTCTTTAGATTCATGTTTCCATTGGCCTTCCTATGCCCCTCATCTCTCATGTATTGTCTATGATTCTCCATGGTTTACTTTGAACCATTTGAATGGCATTTTATAACAAAGTGTGAGGGTGAATAAGACAAAGTGAGTGGTTGGAACAATGGTTGGAATAGTAATATTAAGTTACATGTTGTTGAATAGGTTTGGGTTCAAACCCTATGGACTCCCAATTTTGGTTTTAATATGTCTTATAGCCCAATTTTAGTTTTAATATAGTTTTCAAACTATATAATATATAAGCTTGTATGTCCATATTATAACAACTCCCAAAATGATGAGAATAAGAAAAAAAATGGGTTGCACCATCTAAGGCCACTTGGCCCTAATTTGAGGTTCCATTTCGCACAGTTAGGCCATGTGGAAAGCCTCATTGGTCCACATCATATGCCACCTCTTGCCACCTACTTGCCACGTGTCGATTTGTGGTGTTGCCATGTCACATGCTTGTGGGTCCACCTAGTTTGATGAATGGGTTTCCACATCGGCTTTGCGGGTCCCACTATTCTGCTTCTAAATTTTATGCCATGTGGAAGCATATGGTATTTCCCGTGGCACCACAGGTTGACTTTGACTTTGAATTTTGCCTACTTTGACCAAAAATTTGATTGGCCATAACTTTCATATATGATGTCGGATTGAGTGTTGTTTGCATCGTTGGAAAGATTGTGATGAGATATTATATCTAACCTAGTTTCATTTCAATCTAGGAAATTTGATTTTTGAGTCATTCTTGAGCTTTCTTTAATCACCCGGTTTTCTAGAACCACCTGGATGAGACAAAAAATACTCCATCTCAATAAATTCTATCATCGAAACATGTTTCCATAATATGGTACATCATGTTTCTAATTATATAACTAGTACACTCATTTCTTTTTCATGTTCTTCAATTTTGAATTGTATTGAAAAGGGGGACATTGATTCCTTCTTTCCTTCGAGTGTTAAGAGCCTCTACAATATATCTTCTTGATGATTTGGTCATGTACTCACATTGTCGAGGTTGTTGTAATAGGGTAAGATGACTAGATGCAACAAGAAATAAAAGTTAATTTATTTTTTTTTAATTATTATTACAATTATTTCATTAATAAAAAGGGCATTAGAAGTTATTTACCTCCTTGAGTAGTAGAGGAAAAGATAATAGGTTGATAATATCAATTCTTTAGTCTAGGTGACTCATTTGTAATTTGTCCTTAAAATTTTGTCTATCAACTCTTTGGTGTTTATCCTTGGTAGGCTGTCAATGCTTTTCATGAAAAAAAAGGTGATCAACTTGATATTTGGATATTTTAAAATATTGGAAAATCAAAACCTACACACATGGGTGAGGCTACACTTAGTCTGCATAGATATTAATGTTTTCAATTTAGATTTAATATTGGTGGCTAAAAGCTGGCGGTATTGGTATAGATTTTGATTATACTCTTTCTTTCATCCACGGATATGATCAAAACTCATGAATTGGCTTCATACTATTTGGCGTTATGTAGGTGTTGTGTTTGGCATTTGGAAGTGAAATTTCGATGCTTGGGAATTGTTTCAAATAATCAAGGATGAGATAATATCCATCCCCATGTAAAAATGATGAGGTGGCTCATCAATTGATGACTAGGAATTTTAAGGAAAATAAATCTGGTGAATTCATGAAAAATAGGGTTCAACGATCCCTTTGTATATTGAAAATGTTGATAGTTGTGTAAAATGCGAGAGACATACATTTCAAATTTTCGACCCTTTTGCTTGAATTAATTATGTATAAATTCCCACCTTCAATCATGATTTCCATTATCCACGATCTTCATCGATCCACGTTGGCAAATTTTAAAACCCTCATTGACCAAGATACTGCATTGCGATGCATGAGATTTTATTTTGGCAACTCGTTTTTCAAAAAAATGAGTAATGAATTTACACTTATGATTTCAACATGAACCTTTAACATAAAAAACGATAAATTTAAAAAATATGTATATGTGCTAACATCAACTCTAATGTGGATGTTATCCTCCATGTGAGATAGCATAGAACTCATAGACCAAGTGCGATCCATTCATTTTCCAAAACCTCTTGTACACCAACCTATTCCAAGGTTCTTTGTTTAAAAGTCATAGGTCATGACAAATAATATGTAAAATAAAACTAATACTGATATAATAACTACATAAGAATCCATTAGCCTTCAACAAAAACAAACTTAAATATGTAGTGACTTATTTATGTATGACTTCCTACCCTAATATAATCCATTTGAACCTTCAATCATGTAACATAAAACTTCCAATGTATTAAATCAAGTAATTGGCGTATTAAGCTTGGACTTTGTTTTCACCTTCTTCAAGCGATGAAAAAATTGAAAGATGAAGCACCAATATGAATTTTGAAATCAAATTTAATATTCACAACAAGATTTGAAAAAGTAATATCACTTATTAACTCCAAGTTTTACGCAACATGATCTTTATATGAATGCAATGCATTATGCAATAATCAGGAGGTTGTTACTTTGATCAATAAACTTTCGAGTTCTATTTTTCTTTTACGCAATACAACACAGGTGGTTGTCATAGCCAGCTGAATTTTTTCATAAGATTGTTGTAATGGAATACTTTCTAATAAAGAAAATATCTTTGAGATTTACTTTTGAAAATCAACATTTTTACAACCATCATTTTCAAAATATTCGTAATCCGAGTGGATGCAAATTTGAACTAATAAAATTTTCCATGTATGAAATTATAGGATCATGAAAATAATGAGAAGTTCATTGTTGACTCATAATATTGTGATGTTGCTCCAAAAGCATATAGGATTTTCCATAAGATTTAATTCCTCTATTTTATTAATTATTTTAAAATCCCCCTTCAAAGCTCAAATGAAGAAAAGCATAAGGGAAAGGAATTACCTTGGCAACTCACTCACAACTTTCCCGATGTTCTATAACATAAATGTGATATATGGGTTGGTCTTACATTAGAATGTGAAAATGAATACTTTTTGATTGAGAGAAAATTGATGGTTTTCCTTAGAAATAAACATCATTATAATCATATATAGGTAAATCAAAACCTCCTCTACTTGTGACAAATGTTGATTGTAATAAAAACTATCTCTTTGATCCTCCACTTCTTTAAAGGCTGGGTATGAGTGATCTTGACAAAAAATTGGATATACGATATCTGAAAATCCATTATAAATAGATGAGACTTCCTAATCTTGAATATCAACGACAAGAAAATTTGGGACGAAAATTTGCTTTTAAACAAAAATAATTATTACTCTGTGTAAAAACATCATCATTGATACTTCCCATTAAAATTCATGGAATTATTAATCCTTTGCTCATAATGAAATGGATCAAGATTAAAGATCAAAGTCTCTCTTGAATAAAACCAATATAAATAGAGTTTTCATCTCTATATCTCTAAGTTATTTTTGTTTAATCAATTTAGATCATCTATTTATAGAAGAAATATATGTGAAAGATAGGTTGGTTACGATCAAGTGCTTAGTATTTAGCTCAAAAATCAAAGTTTTCGAATTGCTCGAAACCGGACGAAAGCATATCGCTCATCACCGGATTCCAACGCAAATTGTTTCATCAAAATATGAGTTTGTATGAGTAAGTTATGGCATGTTGTTCGCTTTCTTAAATAGCTAAAACAAAATTGCATAATTGGACGGGTTAGCGACATGGCTGACTAGTCGGTCGAAAATGAATCCCTTTGGGAATATTCTTGGGGTTTTAAGCAATGAGGCTATGACAAGTGGCATTTTCTAATTCACCGAGTTTGATTTATGTGTGGGTAATTTTCCTAATGTTTTTAAGTTGGAATTGTATTTTATTTATTTAATTATGATATATATATATTTAAATGTTAAATTCAATACAATTAAACCTTAATACTTTGATGGGTAATCCAAATACCAATGTGGAAATCCACGTATCCAAAGGCTTGATTCATATGGTATGGGTTTAATAAATGCCAAAGTACGCGTAGATATAATATGAAGGTTAGAATGGTTTAAACAATATGAAAGTACGCAAAGATGTGTATTTGCAAGGTCGTCGGATATGATATGGTAAAAGGAATGGGGCGGGGTCAAGTTTTGAACCTGGGACCTCCCCCACAAAGTTGTGAGCAACAACGAGCCACGGCGTAGCATTAAATAAAAATATTGCCACCATCTTTTATTAATCCTTTGCGGTGTGAGCGGCGGAGTGCGGAGCGGGCCAGCCTCTGCCATGCGACCTCCACCATACAACTAGTGTAGAGCCTATTGTTAAGAGCTCCATTAGGGATAACCACCAGCACTAATCACAATTAGGCATTAATTAATTTTAGTTTAATCGGCGAGAGATTCGGAAAATTGCTCCAAATTTGGTGGATTTCTAATTTCAACGGTGCTAACTAGTAATTATTTTAAATTAGTGGAGAAATTACGGAAAATTTGTTTTTGCCATAATGGAGGCAATATTCGACCATTATTGGAAAATTAATAATAAATATTAGATTATTTTATCATTCCCGAGATAATGACACATTTTTTAGAGGCTAAAAATGACTTCTACATGTGATTTTGCTACGGGGAAGTTCGAGGGAGCTCGGGGCCACCGAAGGAGGTCGAAGTCTAGACCGAGCGAGTCAGTTTTTAGCAAATGGCTAGTCATTTTTAGATTATTTGTGAGTTCAAAGACAACATAACATATTTCGGGTGCAATTTATTAATTTACATAGCACTTTTTCCAAATTTGAGCTAATACAAAAGGCCCGAAGCTATGGAGGTGGACAAAGGAGATGTAGCCCAAGGGGTGAACTCCTTCATCGAAAACTTGTGTTGATGGCTATACTTATGGTTTTTTGTACATGTTTATACTCTTGTTCATTTCTTACTTAAGTTGTTTAGTTGTCTTCAATTTCAACATAAAAAAAAAACAAGACAATTTCTGTTTTGGCACTCACTTGCACCAAGGAAACTACGACACCATAAGAAAACAAGAAGAAAATAAAAAAAAAATTTACACCATTTTTTGGTCATCTAACCTTATTTTCTTTGCTTAATGTCTTTTATGCATAGATCTAGATTTGTGCGAAATTTTTCTTGATCAACTAATTGCGGATACGAAGATATTGGCGGCCATATTTGATGTTAGGGCTATAAATTATGCGTAGCTAAAGTGGTCTTTTTCATACACTTCAACAAAAGATTCATACTAACAAATGTAATTGAACTTGTAATTAGCCCAACAAAACTAATATATTGGTTTTCGGGTCCAGGTTCCTTTATGAGGAGTAAGTCATTGGAGATCATTAAGAAAATTGAGATCCGGCAGTAGGAGGATAGACATAACTCTAGCTGATTTTTTGAAGGAGATTAATTTTATTGCAATATTTTGTGTGCATGCTTGACAAATGTTTTATGCGAGTTTATGAAGCCATTTGATTGAGGATATTGATGCAACCTTAGATATGGGATGTTATCATGATTTCTATGGCACATTTTTGTTTCTAACATTATGTATGCGATGGATCATAACCAAGAAAATCATGTTTTAGTATTGCATAAATTTTATATGGATTTAATATTGTAGTTTATGTCTTGTATGGTTACTATTGTTGAGACATGATTGAGTTTTGTGATCATTTAATTTGATATGCCAGCGATGGAATTGTATTAAGGGTGTTTGTATGTTGGAGGTTTGATGTTTAGTATATTATATATTATATTTTTTGTGGTACTACATACTTATATGTACGTAGTTGATTGTGTTGAGGTGATATGTGGATTTGGTCAAGATTGTGTTGAAGGGAATGTATTCATTTTTATATATGAGAATATTGTTTTATTGTGAGTCTAGTATAAAAATGGACAAAATGTGGCTCACAATTTTTTTATTGTAGAGATCGATTGGATTGAGTGTGAAAATTATGAAACGTGGTCCACAACGGATCTTGAATGTTGGGTCATTTATGGAATTAAGTGGCCAGTTATTTGTGACATGGTGTAGTGACATTTTTTAGGGAGAGGCTTGAGAAATTAGGAGTTGTGGTGGAAATACTTGGGTGTTGGGGAATTTAACGAATTGGTGTCTTGCAAATTCATGGGGGTGGTGGCTTCTAGTAGGTGGTGGTACGCAAATTTGATATAATTAGTGGCACGGAGTGGGTAGCATCTCGTGTGATTGGAAATTTGTGGCTTGCACACTAGTGGTGGCAAAATATCAAGCGTAAAATAATATTTTGATGATAATAATAAAATAAGACAAAGACAACAAAAATGGTGATTTTTTCCCGATTTGGTTTTCCCCTAATAACTTTTGTCCCCTTTGTGTGATGACCTTTATGTGTTAATCATTAATTATCTCATGGCTTACATGTGGATATGTTGCTTATGGCTATGTGTTCATTCATATTATTATACAAATTTTTTACATGTGTATGGTATGATAGATGCATGGTTTATTATGTGAAAAGTAAAAAAAAGAGGCTAAAAAGTGATTCATTCCTACACTACGGATTCACCCGTCTCGGTAGTTTCAACTATCCAACAAATTTTTCTCTTCTAATAATTTGGGGATGTTAAAATATACTCATTTTATTCAAGGGGAAGGGTGACTCCATTGGTGGAGATTTTTGATGGAGTTGAGGAAATAATTTTATCTCTAGGTATAAATGGTTCATATAAATTCATGGTGAAACCAATTTTAGCAAAACTAATCAATTGAAATTTATTTGATATATATCTATGAGTGGCTAACATTATGAGGTATCTCTCCTTGGTTTTCCACAATAATGTTATCTCTCATACATGAGCTTGAGATCAATGGCCATATATTGGTAGTTTGTCCAACATTTTAATTCTAGTTTTATGATCATTTAAATATTATATTTGGTCTCTGTATCATCATGATGGTTGTTCGTTCCTTGAACAATGGATTTCTAGAATCCTCTTCTTACATTTTCAATTCAGCCTCTTACATTATATCAAATTAATTCAATTGTGGAGAAATAGACACGGATGAACATACATGTATCATTAGGGATATACCTATATTAACTAATAATTCTCCTCATTCTTGCAATAGTTTTTGTTACTCTTTCTACCCCATTTCTTTCCATTTTTTAGAGAATTAGTACCTACGGATTCCATCGTGACTTGAGCTTGGTATTTAATGAGAGCCTTGCACACAATTTGAACTTGGTGCTCTAGGGTTGTGATAGGTTCTTTGCTAGTCAAATATTCCACCATTATTGGAAGGTCCAAGGCATCGATATCGATAATCTTCACATGATATTTGAAATTTTCTACCTTTGTCATGGTTACTTCCTAATGAACTATCTCCTTCATACTTTTGATGGGCTCCAAGATTATTTCCTCAATGATTGGTTACATCAAGGTCTCTGATTGTGGGTTGAGTATAGGGAGTGGGAAGGTTGTGAATATGGAGGGATTTGAATGAACTAGACGGATCGAGTACTTTAATATTAGACGAAGTTGAAGTTGTTTTGTGAATATACCTATTTTCTAGTAGAGGGAGGGGGGGTGAAAACCTAGAATTGTGTCTACAAGAAGGGGGCTTCTTGAAGCCTTCAAGGTAAATTGGAAACCTTGGAATTTGGTAGCTTGAAGGAAACATTGAGAGGAAGTCCTTTAAGAGGTTTTCATATTCATGGTGTTTCCTACAACGAAGGGAATATGTTCATAGTTGATGGTTTGCATCTAAATAGAGTCATGAAAGGAAACATTAATGGCTTATGGGAAGAGTTTCCAAAATTATCATGTATATGAAATCCTTTCATAAGACTTTTTCTTCACGAATTTGTGGCCTACGATATTTTCACACAAATCACCTACGAAATTTCTAACACCCTCTAAGGTTTATGCTTCCTAGAACTCGTGAGTTGGGGGAAGTAAACAAATCCAAACAAAATCAACATGAAATTACACTTTTTATGGAGTTCTCTCCCCCTCCATAATCGAAGGAATAGGGCATTTAAGTTGAATAAGTATAGCCACGAGGGTTACCTCAATTGGTTGAGTCTACATCATTTAGAGCACCTTTTCTATTGAGAGGTCACGGAGTTCAATTCTATTGACACCATCGAGGTCAAGCTTTGTGTTTGAGGAAGAAGAAGTGATCCCTTGGGGTGGATATGCTTAGTACAAATATTTCATGGATGTAGAAGTCATTGATCTCTAGGGTTTTGTGAACCACATTAAAAAAATTTGACGATGTTTGGCTTGTTATTGAATACCCTTGTTTTATCTTCCATATTGCAAACATTATAGTAAAAAACCTTTAATGCTCATTGTTAGGTCCCTAGATTACTAGTGTACTCCCTTATTGTTGTTTTTTTTTTTTTTTTTTTTTTTTTACGAATAAGACTAATTCTATTAAGTGAAATATAGTACAAGATGATGATACAATCATGAGAAACAAAAAACCAGCAAGCGGAAATGATCGAAGCTATCGACCTCGGCCACGGAGGGGGAGAGAAACAAGCAAGGAAGTACAGAAAAGAACGGAAGACAAAAAGGCGAAAACTACCCGGAGTGGGTAGAGAGGCCTCAACACGAAGCTTTCCCTTTCTTTTTGCGACTTTAACCCATCCATCCGGGGGTGAATGAGCTAAAACAACATGAAGGCCGGAGTTCTCCAAGGGGGGAATCTCCTTATCGAGTCGGAAGAGGAGGTCACATGGGATCGCTTCGAGCAACGGCAGTATCGGGAGGATGCGGCGGAACGTCGGTGGGGATGTCCATTGTCGATTGCGAGTCGATTCTGCATCACTTATGTCATCTTCGGAGCCGGAGGAATCGAGTCTCTTTGCGGGAGGCGGAGAATATGGAGCCCATCATTTGGATTTGGGCTTGGAACTGTTCACCTTTTTCAGTTTTTTTCGGGAGAAGTGGGCATGAGTTCTACGGTGTACATTTTGTGACGGTGTCGACAACGAAAGGCGGTATTCTCATAATCCGAGTACGAGTCCATACCAAAGTCGTTTATCTTGAGATTTATTTGGTACGGAAGTCCCTTGCTTAAATCTAAATCCACACATATTACGGCATATGTGTAGAGACCTTTGTTTTCCCGCCAATAATCTCCCATCAGAAAATTGCCCAAGGTGTTTCCTATTGCCTTATAGACTCTAACATGCCATAGATGGGATGGTAAGTTGGGAAGCACGATCCAAACGGGTGTCTGGTGATGACGACGATTTGGGGTCAAAATGCGGGAACCATGGAGTTAGAAGAGCCACTGCGGTTCCATGAACCAAGGACCTTCTTCTATAGCCTTTTCGTAATGCTTAATATTATCAAATAGAACTATGAAGTATCCTTTTGAACGAGCGACTTTGCGATGGTGAGTCCGGTTAGCATGGATCCGATCATAGAGTTCCTTTGATCGCGAGCGCAAATCCATTAAATGCACGGATGATGGCTCTTTACTTGCATATTTTTGAAGATCATTTGCAATTTCTGCATGGGTAAACTCAGAGGGAACCTCCTCAAGCTTGTCAACCAAAAAAGGCTTTGGTTTAAGGGCTTCGGGGGTTTGGGGAGCTCGAGTGAACCACATCTTTGTATGAGAAGGAAGGAGCGAGAAGAGGACTGCCCCGGCCGCACCACCTCTCAAACGAAGGGTAAGCACTAAAGAGTTCATTCTTATTAATGCGTAATCGAGAGAGGGACGAGAGAATATTCAAGTTGTTTAACTCGAAAAGAGAAGTCGGCCCGAAGGGGTAGGGAATCCCCGTCGACGTTCCGGATTTAATTTGAGAGTCGACACCGAACTAAGGAGAAAACCCAATGTGAGATGGTCTTGCCGAGGAGGGTTGTGAAATTTGGATTTGATAAGAGGCGAGTAGATCCTAGATGTCTGTTGTGTTGACACCGAGTTAGGATCTCTTGTCGTTTCCAAGAAGTGGTGTTGCACAGGGAGGGCGGCGGGGAGGCCGGTTCTTCGGTGTAGGGAGACGGGGCCTGTCCATCTCGGATACGAAGACCATAGGACGTGGAGACGAGGAGCAATGAAGGGCGGCGTGTTCTTCCACGGCACACAAGAGCTCTTCGCGGCCTACAAACGTCTTTGAGAGATGTGACGGTCGAGAATCTTCGCGCCGGTCTTGAGGGCTTGGAGCGGGGAGAGATTCAAAGTGAATCCTCATGCAAAGCCTCAATGGAGCGAGACGGGGCATCGAAGTCGGGAACACGCCGTCGATCGAGAAGGTAACGAAAGCGGCTCGGGGTTTGCGGGGGCGGCGAAATGTTGAATGAACGCGGCGAAGGGCATCCGATACGGGGTAAATGAAGATGGGCTCCCCAAGCGAGACGCGGTGTGAGGGCTTCGGAAGAGATCGGCCGCCGAGTGGAGTGATACGGAGCCTAATCGCCATTTTCCCTTCTTCAATATGAACCTCACAAGTGGCTTCTTATTACAATTACTCCCTTATTGTTGTTATTGTAACCCCCTAATGTTATTTTTGTACCCACAACCCCCATATTTTTACTATTGTGCCCTTACATTATTATTGTTAGGTTGTCTAGGATTATATTGCTTGTCCCCATGGGCTTACATATATAGAAGGAGGTTTTCATTGTATAATCCAATAATTTTTCATTTATGTAATGTAAAGGAGGTTTCCCCCTCGAAGTGTCTTATTTATAAGGCCATTGATCCCTCTTTTATTCTATTTTTTGGAGCTGATTTCATAACATTTGGTATCAAAGCTTTGGAGTTACAGTTCCTTCTTCATGGTCATGTTGATTTTATTAATTTATTTTCTCTTATGAAGGGTTCAAGCTGAAATTTTTATCATGTAAAGCCGAAATCTGAGGAACCTTGTGTATAACTTTCAGATCTTGGTTCACAATATTTTTCGGAGATATCATACGCCAAATTCTGAGTTTTTACGAAGCTCCCGAATTTCATCTAAAAGAGGTGACCTTGGGAAAATAATCATAACCCTCTCTGAGCATAGGATTGCAATTCTACAAAAGTTTCATAAATTACCTGAGACTTTGGTTTCTGTGTATCAATTTCGAGATCCAAATGAGGAAACAACAACACGTGGGCTTGTGTACAAGTTCGCTCTATTGAACTTGATCCATAATATGGTCATTGTGGGATATTGTGCGAGAACTTTGTCTTGAAGCATCCAAATGGGGTGAAAATTGTGGCATTCAAAATAAGATTCGAGAGGGCTAATATGAGGCAAATTTCGGATATTGAAGTTTTGAAATCATAGAGATAATTAGAGTTTCAATATCAAGCTCCTCAAAAACGAGAATAAAGTGTGTATTTTTAAACTTGCATAAGTCTAATTTGAAAAATTAGTTTGAAGTGATTCCAAGGGCATATTGAAGCATAGATATCGGTATTGGGTTTTAAAATACCCTAAAATTATAGATTCAACACCATAAATCCATCATAATAATCTACTATGTCTCATGAAGATAAAGAAGTGCAACATGATATATCCAAATTACAAGAGCAAGTGCAAATTTTACTCTTGCAAAGAGAAACAAAAAATGAAATGGAAGTTTTGAAGAAAGGCGTGGAAGCTAAGATGGATGGTTTTAAGAAAGGTGTGGAAGCTAATATGGATGGTTTTAAATGCATGGAAGCTAAGATATATGGTATGGAAGAAAAAATAGAAGGTTTGAAGGAAGGCAAAGGAAGGTTGGACAAAGTTGATACAAGAAATGATTCCCAATGGAAAAAATATAGTAGAGGAAACTCATGATGAGAAAAAAAAATAAATGGTAATCGTGATTAAACTCGGATGTTGGATAGAAGACCCACCATATTCCAAAGATTGATATGAGTAATTTTGATGGCAAGGATCCCTTAACATGGATGCTAGGATGGAGCAATATTTTGATCTCAATAATGTGCAAAACACACAAAAGGCACGCATTGAACCTTTATATTTAGAACAAAATACATTTGTATAGTATCGATGGCTTTGATCCAATAAAAAAATTGTCACTTGGTCAATTTTTACGGAGGGAAATGATAGCACATTATGAGGATACGAGAGAGAAACACCTTTTTTGCTTGATTGATAAATCTCAAACAAAAGGGTTCAATGGTGGAGCACATTGAAGACTACCAAAAATTGAATATAAGGGCAACTAATATTCTAGAGGAACACATTATTGATGTCTTCATAGCTTGGACTTTAAAGGGTCATCCAACATGAGGTTCAAATTTGGGAACTTTGATTCATTAAGAAAGGCATTCGGGTTAGCGAGAAACATTAAATGTAAAATTATGGTGACAAGGAAGCCTACCACTCACATCTATAAATATGGAAGTATTGTTACTCCTATGCGTCCACAACCTACAAGGTTGACACCACAACAATTGGAAGAAAAAAAAATAGCAAAGGAGCTTTACTACGGTTGTGATAGAAAATACACTAAAGGTTATAAGTGTCTTGAGAAAAAAATTAATTTACATCGATTTTGAAGAGGAGAATAAAATGAGCAAAGGAACTTCAAGAAGAATGAACAGAACCAACCCTATAGAAAGAAATGAGTCTGGCCATATCGTGTAATGCATTGGAAGGCATTATCACTCCTCAAAGCTCTTAGATATAAGGACATATCAAGAAGAAAAAACTAATAGTGTTGATTGATTCATATAGTACCCATAATTTTGTTCATTGTAAGGTATCTAAGAAAATGAATTTCTTCCTATGCAATACAAGAATGTCAAGTGATGGTTGCAAATGGAGGAACTATAAATTTCTCTCGAGAATTCCATAATATCAAGCTAACCATGGGGGAATATGTATTGAATAGTCCAATTCTTTCCATTCCAATAGGAGGTTACGATGTTGTATTAGGAGTACAATGGTTACAATCTTTGGGGACGATAGCTTTTAATTTTTAAGAACTTTTCTTGAAATTTTTTTTTCGGAAGGAAAGGAAGTCGAATTACGGGGTATCGAAGGAAATTTGAGAAAGATAATAATCTCATGACAAATCTTCTAAAGAAATAACAACGATGCGTAATTGCACAATTATTCTCATTAGAATTTCAACATAAAAATCATCTTTATTTCTCCAAATCTTGAAAAAGTCTTGGAAAATCACTCTAGTGTTTGAAACTCCCAAAGGACTCCCACCTATTCATGATCATGATCGTGATATTCATTTGATTCCAAGAAGTGTTCCTCGAAACATCGGGGCCTTACGGATATTCTTATGTCCAAAAGAGTGAAATTGAATGTGATTGCAAAAAAGTTAGAGGCAATTATAATTCAACCTAGTCGAAGTTCTTTCTGCTCCGGTATTGGTTCACAGAAGGATGGATCATGGTTATCATAATTGGATTATAGAACTCCATGTAAGCTCACTATTAAAGATAAATTTCCCATTCCTATGATTGATGAATTACATGGATAAATTTATTTTACCAAGTTGGATCTTTGTTCAAGATATCATCAATTAGAATGAATATTGAAGATATCCCGAAAACAACATTTCGAACTCATGAGGATCACTATGAATTTTTGGTCATGCCTTTTGGCCTTACCAATGCACCTACTACATTTCAAGGGTTGATGAATTACATTTTCAAACCCTTTGGAAATTTGTGTTAGTATTTTTTGATGATATACTAATCTACGGCGAGGCCTTGGAAGGATCATGTTCAACATGTTGACGGGGTGCTCAAACTAATGGAGGAGAAACAATTATATGCAAAAACCTGCAAATTTTTCTTTGGAGTACACAAGAGGTGGAATATTTAGGTCATATTGTATCTCACGAGGTGTTAAGGTAGACTCTAACAAAATTAAATTCATTAAGGAATGGATATTCCCCACAACCATAAGTATTTGTGAGTATTTCTCGGGTTAACGGGGGTATTATAACAAGTTTTTTAAGAACTATGGGAGAATAGCGACACCTATAACAACATTATTGAAGAAAGATGCATTTTCATGGACTCTCGAAGAAACTAAGGCCTTTGAACATCTTAAAGAAGGCAATGTGCCTAGCACCGATGTTAGCTACGCCAAACTTCACAAAAACCTTTATTATGGAATTTAATGCCTCAAGAAATGGAATTGGTGTTGTTTTTAATGCAAGAAGGAAGACCCATTTCTTTTGAAAGTCATCTAATCAAAGGAAAATATTTACAAAAAGCTATTTATGAAGGAAATGCGCTTAATACTACATGCACTAAAGAAAGTGGTGACCTTACCTAATGGGAAGACACTTCGAGTTAAGCCCAGTCATGATAGTCTTAAACACTTTTTTGGAATAAAAACTATCTTTAGAAGAGCAACAAAATGAATTCACAAAAGATGTTAGGTTGAATTTGAAATCATCTACAAAGGCTAAATTGCAGTTCCATCTCGAAAGGATGAAGAGGTGGAAGCATTGAATTGTGCCATTTCTATTATCCAACCAGATTGGATAGTCGAAGTAGGGATGAATGGAAGAAGGGCGAAGGAGTGTGGACATCCATTCAAAATTTCTGACAAGATCCTAGTACGTCTATTACATCTAGTTGGAAAATGATTCCTTATGGTACAAAGATTGCTTATATATTTGTAAGAATTCCCAACTAAACATAATATTCTTTTGGAATTGCACACTTTACGTAGGAGGACACTTTGGATTTCTAAAAACTCACCATAGGGTGAAGAAATATTTTTTTTGGGATGGCCTTAAATCTGAGCATTAAAATTTTGTTGGTGGAATGTTTGGTTTGCCAACAAAATAAATTTGAGACAATTAAGACCCGGAGTCTACACAACTTTATCCATTCCAAGTCAACGTTGGGGAGGAGATTCCAATGGATTTTATCACATGTTTACCTAAGTACGAAGGAAAGAGTATCATCGTGGTGGTAGTTGATAGAATTCCCATCTATGCACACTTTTGTGCATTATCTCATCCATTTAAAGAAAGTACAATTGCTACGTTTACATTTTATGGAAACAATTCAAAAGCTACATGGAAACCCAAAGATTATTGTAAGCGACAAAGATCCCATTTTCTTAAAATTTTTGGACAAAATTATTTTCTTGTTTGGGTACTCAACTAGCTCATATCTCATTTTATCATCCTCATTCGCAGTTAAGCGAGATAGTGAACAAATGTTTGGAAGGATATCTTCGTTGTTTTTATATGATAAACAAACCTGATAAGGTCCTAGTGGTTACCTCTAGATGAATGGTGGTATAACACTTCCTTCATACTTGCGGCAAAAATGACCCATTTATGGCACTTTATGGATATAATCACAGGTATCACATCATATTTAAGAGAAAATTTTTAAGGTTCAATCGGTGGAAGATCACATCGAGTATCAACAACAATTTCTCCAAATCTTAAAGGATAACCTAAATTTGGCATAAAATCGAATGAAACAACGGGCATATCAAGATTGCGAGTGAGAAGTTTTGATGTAGGAGACGAGTTTATTTTTATGGCTACAACCAAACAAACAAATGTCCCTCAAGCAAGCTAAGAAGGATAATAAATTATCGACAAAGTAATATGGACCTTACAAGGTTTTGCAAAAGATTGGTACTATGGCATACAAGTGGACCTTCACCTTGCTTATTCACGAGTGCATCCAATTTTCCATGTTTCATGCTTAAAGAAGGTTATAGGTGACAAACTTCAGTTCAAGCAATATTTCCAAAACTTGGTGAGGAAGGAAAAATCATATTTGAACATGAGCCGGTCTAGAAACAAGAACTCGATAGCTACGAAATCGATCAATTTCATAGTATCTCATTAAGAGGAATAACTTACCCACTTGAATATTCTACATGGGAGGATGAGAATTTATATAGAAGCATCTAGGAGCTACTCAAATGTTGAGAAAACATTTTTTTTGAAGGAGAGGGACATGTTAGGTCCCTATATTACTAGTGTACTCCCTTATTGTTGTACCCCTTTAACTCTCATATTGTTAATCGCATTGCCCTTACATTATTGTTACCCAGGTCGGCTAGGATAATGTTTTGACCCCATGGACTCCTATATATAGAAGGAGGTTTTTGTCATTTGTATCATCCAAGAATTGTTCATTTTATGTAATGTAAAGGAGGTTGCCCCCCTCGAAGTGACTTATTTCTAAGGTGTTGATCTCTCTTTTCTTCTATTTTTTGGAGCTTGTTTCATAATGCTAGTATCCAAATGGATTTTCCATTTTGGATTCCATTTATTCTAGATCCACGAGACCAAGTATTTTTTAGGGCCATGATCCCATAAATTTCCCCAATTAGTGCATGATCCTACATATATTGGATGTAGGTTGCAATACTTGGATGTGACTTCATATTCGAGGTTTACAATTTCCTTTGGAAGAAAAAAAAAGCTAAGTTTTCTTCTTGAAATAACTAATCCTAGGCCATCTACATGGATTTCACATTCGACATTGGTGTTGCATCCAACTAAGAATGCTAAGGGTTATTAGTATTATTAGATAGAGGGTTGTTGGTATAGGAGAGTGGGTAAGTAGTGTATCCATCTCCCGAAAGACGTTGTCGAAAGAGGGGTTGAGCCCTTATTGTTGATTCTTATAGGAGATGTGAGGGAAAAAAAGAGAGAGGATATCTCGGGGCTCTCTCTCTCTCTCTCTCTCTCTCTCTCTCTCTCTCTCTATATATATATATATATATATATATATATATATATATATATATATATAATTCATTTCAAGAAGAGAAATAATTACATATCTCTAGCATACTAGGATGTAAAAAATATATATTAGTGAGATATTTTTTTTTTTACTTCAAATTACTCTGTATGTAAACTTAATAAATTTTTACTTAAATTTCACATTTAAATATTTTGTTTGTAGTGTGTATTATCATAATTTTTATAATCTCCCAAACAAAGAGTATAGGTCAAAGGCGATATTAAAATTATGAAAATAAAAATTATAAAAATGATTTGAAATTAAAATTTTATAATAAAAGAATATTATAAAATCTTAGTATTTCTACCTAACTTTCCATAATTTCCGTTTATTTAAACCATTTTTATTGTTTTAAATGTAATACAAAATAATATAATTTTTTTTATGGTTTTAACTTTCTTTTCAATAATCCCAATCAAATTCCATTCTCTTTTTTAAATAAATTTTCTAACTTAATAAATTTACAACAATAACGAAATATACTTTATTATAATACCATTTTTTAAATTGACGAGTCTTTCTAGTTTAGATCTTATATACAATAAAATTATTTAAAATTTTAATATTAAAACTAATGTTTTTATATTAAAAATAAGCATAATAATAAAATTGATAAATATTTGTTCGTAAGGCATAGAATAGATGGCACCGGGGTGTATTATTAAGACACTTTGTAATTAGCCAGAGGTCTTGTTCGAAATCCCATAGGAAAAAATCCATAAGTATTCAAGGGTTGGTGTGGGCGAAGCTAGGTGTGATCGCTAGGTGATTTTTCGAACTTAGATACATTGGGTCATGTTTTCTAAAGACAAAGGCCAAATATTAAGTGTTCGGAAATATCACGACTCACACAACATAATAAACATAAAATAATTAATAAAAAATTTATGTATAATTTTAAATCTATTCATGGTAAAATTATTTATATATAGATAGATAAATTTATAACAAGATTATCTAGTTAAGAAAAAGATGATTTTACTTATACCATGGATGTAAAAATATTGAACTTATGCAAAATGTATTAGTTTGATGTTAGATAAATCCAAATAACTATAAAGTATTCTTCTAAGATAATGAAATATACAAATAACCTAATGGATTAAAATTGTTCCAATACCAAAATTTCTAAAGTTTAAGATAAATTTTTTATCCTTTCCCTTGAGCAACCCGAGTCGGAATGCGAGTGGCGACTAGGGATTATGTAATTCTTTTATCGGTGGTGAATTCTAGCAATTTAGAGAAAAAATATGTTGAAGGAATGGAGAGCTGAAGCCTTGGCTTCTTACGATGTCATGCTAAAAACCATATGTGTTCTTTCGATTCTCCAAGAATCTCTAGCCTTTAATGTTCCTTTGAAGAGGATTCCTCAGGTGTTGAAACCCTTTCTTTACGAGAAGAGGTTTAATCTACAAATATAATGGGTTTTGGTCGTGTTTTACTAATATACACAAGTGGATTTTTGATACGTGAAAATCCCTCTTGTGAGATGATACGGTATTTTCCCTTTGGATCATGGTATTTTGTTGTGGTTTCTGATAATATTGAGGATAAGCATAATATTTATGAATATGGGCTCTAGTTTTGGCGCATTGATTGCATTTTCATGTGACCCTAGTCTTCTACCTTTTATCTCATTACAATATCAATATCCACAACTCCCTTTTGGGTAAGGTCCCCCAACATTTCTGCATCTTTGGAATCTCCTAATGTTATTTTCTATTGGCAATGAGATAGGGAATTTTTATTGATGCAACCTAGATTTTGTTAATTTTTATAAAACCAATTTTTCTTGAATATGTGTTGAGATGGATTTAAATGATTTTTTCCTACCGAGATTAATCTAAAAGCCATGGAATGTGTGTGGGTTCGAGAAGGTGGATTATGAAAATGTTTAACTTTGATGTCGAGCATGTTACGAGGAAACGGAAGGGGGGGAAAAAAATCAAAAAATCCCAAAGTGTTTTGGAGAACAACAAATTTTGGAAAAATAACGGAGGCCCAAATTGTGGAAGGAGCTCATAAAGAACATTATATGGTATATAAAGAATAAGAGGCTCTGTGATGAGGAAGAAGCAAAGGAAAAACATGAAGATTATTGACAAAAGAAGATTCACAAAAGAAAAAGGCTAATGGGAAGATCGTGTGAGGATCCTTTGGATTTAGTGATAACGGGAGCACAACATACCCAAGTGAAATTTGGATCCTGCTTTGAATTCTCCAAGGAAATGTATAAAAAAAGAAAATTCTTGGCACTATTTGGAAAGTAAGGAAGAAACAAAAGAAAACATCACTTACTCATTGAAGGGTAATACATCGAGAAAAAACAAAAAATGTTTATTGGATTCAAGTAGGGAAGAGGGAAAAAATATTTCACGAGGAAAACCAAAAGTTAGTGAAAATTAATCAAAAGCGATGAAAAATAGAATGTAAATGTATCTAGCTACTATGATTGTCTTTCGAATTTTTTTTTTGTTAGAATGAGACCCGGAAATTTTGTATCGTGAAACAATCACTCGAGGGATTCGACTAAGCACCCATAACAAAATAAACCCCGAAAATATTGACAATTACGAAGAAATATGGCAATTATGGGCCACATCTCGACTATCGTTTTTAATAAAACTCTCATACTCATTTATTTTATAAAAAAAAAATGAAAAAATGTTCTAGTTATTTTTAAAATCGATAAATAAATAATTTTTTTAATAAATCTTCTATCGTCATTTCAAAAATACAATAATTTTGAGAACAAACCGTTTTAAACCATGTCTTTACAATACCTAAAATTTTTATATAATTTATTACTTAAATCAATATTTTTAAAAGATAATTAAATTAATATAACAAAGCAGAGATTAATCACATGAGAATTTTTTTTAATTATTTAGATTAAACATTCTTTCCAATAAGGTTTAAACAAAATAATATAAATCTTCTATGTCTGAAATTAAACAAATAA
Source organism: Pinus albicaulis (assembly GCA_034641835.2). Classification (NCBI taxonomy): domain Eukaryota; kingdom Viridiplantae; phylum Streptophyta; class Pinopsida; order Pinales; family Pinaceae; genus Pinus; species Pinus albicaulis. The sequence goes on along the minus strand of CM076570.1, from coordinate 1,339,675,146 downwards.
ATCATTACCAAATATCTTTTATTTGTTTTATGTAAATTTATTTTGTTATTTTTTATATTTTCTTATAATTGTTTGAGAATGTGAGTGTGAAAGAGACATAATACTCAGGCACATATTTGAAGTAAGAGTTTATATTATTTCTATATTTTTTTCAATTTTAAATTAATTTCCAATGGGAATATCCAGCTTGAATAAATCTCAACCATAATCTCGTCCCTAGGATAGTAATGAGAATATTTAAATATATAAAGTCAAGTTCTCCTTTGAGTTTCGGTTTTAAGAGTTCATCTTGTTGCATAAGAGCTCATTAGCTCATTTATGTTCTTTTTGTTCTCCTCCCCATAGAAAAGTTTGTTGAATTTTTCTGATGAAATTGAGTATGGATTTTGGAGCCACCATGACTGAGAGTATATAAAATGGGAGGGCTTAGAGAATAGAATTTAAAAGGACCATTCTATCGGATATGTTCGGTGATTAAAAGGCTTAACTAGGAAATTTGCTATTAAATTGACTTATCAAATCTTAAAGAGATATTTACTAGAGGGCCAACGGGATATTTAGTAAAGAGTTTGCATATTTAAAATCTTAATAATATAGAAATATGAATCTTAGATTTTTATTATTATTTATATTCTGATTGGAGGGATCTTAGAGATGTCTTTAACAACATTATGCATTGCTCTATATTCTTAAATTATAATAACTCTCATGCACATAATGTCATTGATGAATGGTTGGTGTGAGATTAGGAGATCTTCCCAAAAAGCCAATGCCTTTCAATTTCCTTCTTGACATTATTGATTTAATGGTTCTTCCTAAACCATCCTTTATTAGAATGAACAAGAATGGAGATAGGGAATCCCATTGTCAAATTCCAGGAGAGAAATAGAAGGTTCTAGTTATAAAACCACTTAAGATGATAGAGAATAAGGATAGATATATTAGTTCATAGTTCCATGTGATCCATTCCTAGTAAATAACAAACAATCATAGAAATAAAAAGAGACAAGACCAACTAACCTTGGAAAATTATTTTAAGAGATGTAATTGAGAAGCATGTTGGAATTTTTAGTGTTGTTTATGTAATGAATGGTATCTTGTGCCACCCTAATCCCATCTAAAATTTTATGTCATTCCACATAGCCAGAATGTTATGGTGATACCAGGAGTGGAAGGATAGGCTCGAGTTTGTTAGTTATGAATTTGATAATGACTTTTTAAGTCATATCATATAATGTTATCAGTATAAACCCACTCAAACCATCCACCTTATCTTTCTTGGGAGCTAATATGAGGAATGTGGTGTCCAAAGATGGACAGATTGAAACGATTGTCTTGATTCTTTGACTTCTACCAAAAGATCTTGACTTGAATAATGGCCAACAAGCTTGGAAAATATCGAGTTTGTAATTCCATCTAGCCCATATGTTTTCTTGAATTGATTCAACAATAAATTTAACTTCCTCCATAGAGATGCTACATAATAGGCTTGTTCCGGTTTCAAGAGACTAGAGATGGGATATGCTACACTATACATTTGTATCTCTACTTTCATACTGATGTGTGGGTCATATAATAGAATCCATATATCAACGGATCCAATTTTGATTCCATGTCCTTATGAACATGTAATTAATTCCTTTTAGGGCTTTTAGAGAGGATATATGATTAAGATGTATGATGAAGCATGGGTTTATGGAAGAAATTTGTGTTCCATTATCCCTCCTTGAGTCCTCTTATTCTTGATTGTTGTTTCAAGAGGACTTCACTCCTATTAGCTTCTCTCTTCAAACTTGGTCAAAAAATGGGATTATTACGTGAGATTTTTGATGCACTTCGCAGAGAATGTATTCCTACTCTAAGAAGGCCCTTGCTCAATCTCAAACCGGCGAATAATATTGGCATTTATGAAGAAATATAACAATTATGGGTCGGATCTTGACTTTTTTTTTTAATAAAACTCTCACTCATTTCGTTAAAAAAAAAAAAATCTACTTATTTAAAAGTCATTAATTAAGTAATTATTTATTAATAAATTTTCTATCATCATTTCAAAAATACAATAATTTTGAGAAGACCCTATTTTAAACCATGGCTTTACAATATCTATTTTTTTATATAATTATATATTTTTAAAAAATAATTAAATTCAAGTCAATCTCAATTTTATTTTATATAATTCATTAATTAAATATTAATCTATTTTTTAAAAATAATTAAATTCAAATCAATCTCAAGTGATTTTTTGTTTTTTTATTTTATTTTTCGGATTAAGCTTATCTTTTCCAATAAAGTTTAAACAAAAAAATAACTCTTCCATGAATATAAATTAGAAACAATAACTTGTTATTATAAAATACTATCTTTTATTTATTTTATGTAAATTTATTTTATTATTTTTTCTTATAATTGTTTGAGAATGTGAGAGTGAAAGAGACCTAATACTCGAGAGATGCACATCTCTCGAGTAGGTTATAAGAGATAAGGGAATGCTCAAATAATATTAAATGGTTGTTGGTTTATAAATTAATTATAATTTCAAAATCAATTAAAGGTTTTTTTTTTTTTTTTAATTTATTCTCTTTCGCATATATGGATGATAAGATAGGTGATTTGTCTAACTATTGTTAATATATTTATATCTCTTCTTTTTTAATTACAAAAAATTAAAAAATTTTAATCAATATTCATCAAAGTTCAAGTAAAAAAGATAAATAGAGAAATTTGATATTTTAAGGTGCTTGAAAAACTATAATTTAATAGATAATTGGATATGGAATTTAAAAGGAGGAATTTTTTTTTGAGATTTTAATTATTCTAGTGATTTTATATGGATGTGAAATTTAAACATATAATACTTTTATAAAGTTATGGATAAAAATACTAATTTGAAAAGGAATTTTGTAACATATAATCTAAAATTAATAGAAATATAAAACATATTGTCTTCTTCATGAAAGTAAATTTTATCTCTCTTGGAGGCCTAACCATGGGTATCTAATGTATATGAACAAGTCAAATAACATGAAACACAAGATTCTTCTTAAAATAGCTTTAAACTCTAACTAAAACCAATTTCAGCTTAAGGTAGTATAGCATAGATTGAGAAATAAAGGAAAAAGTCATCTTAAATATGTTATTGCATAAAATTTAAGAAAAAAATAGAATGTGATAAAGAGTTAAAATAAAAAAGAAAAAAATATATAATAATACTTTGATCAACTTCAATCTAAAAATTTAGAAGGATATTTTTATTTTAAACATTGTAAAGAGGAATATAAATATTACTAAAATAATAATTATTTTTGTGACCATTGTATTATGAAAGATATGGTCAATTTTATGACATTTAGAGGGTTAAAGATTAAGATTTTTTTTTTTTTTTTTGAAAATATATAACAACATTAAAACACAACCAAAAATAACTACTTTTCTGGAAATTAAACTATTCTAGTGATAACGTCTCACTATAAATTTCTCCCTAAACTAAACTTAGTTATGAAAATATATTAGGTTATTTAAAATAAATTTTTGAATACATAAATTAATTCATGGCCTTTAAAACCCCAAAGACAGTAAAATTTTATAGATTAAACAATTTAAATATATATATAATTTTAATTAAATTGAACGAGAAAAAAATACTTAAAAAATCATTTCTCTATACCTTAGACTATATATAACTAAATTAATAAAATATTTTCGAAATGATATAATTAATCAAAACTAAATATAATATTTCATTTTTCGACAATTTATTGGTCAACAATTACAGCTTTGAATAAACTCATTCTTGACATGCACCTCAGTTATCTCACCTATATGTCATTTATATCGGTCTGATTATAAATTTAACTCACATATATCTCATTTCCATGTTGTCTCATTGCAAATTAAATTTAGTGTTCGTAATCAAAACTAAAAATCTAGATAATTATACACTAATTCATTGCAGCCACCTCACTTATCTCACCAGCAACTCCTCTGCTTGCAGTTCTTATATTTCATTACCAATTAGATTTTAGTTTTCTTGATTAAAACTGAAAAACCAAATAGGTACTAATAATCATATTCTTATATGAAGTCCGTTGGTAACCTAATACCCATGAAACGGCGTTACTAAGAAACCAGACTTCAGATTTAGCAGAGCAGGAGAATATATGGGATAGAATACAACACCTCTGTAGTACTGAAAATCTGCAACAGAGTAAGGGGACAATGACGAAGAAAGGGAAAATGTGGCCTGGTATTTGTAGTTTATGTAGGATGGAAGGAGAAGATAACCTACATCTTTTTCACAAATTCTTTTATGCTAAGAAAGTATTACTGAAGTGATATAATTTTTTCAATGCTTTTATGTTAAGAAAGTATTACTTAAGTTATATAATTTTTTCCAGATGAAAATTCCAAAAATCTAAAACAAGACTTTATAACATGGGGACAAAAGAAAAGTCAAAAACTTATAATTTTTCGGGCATTGTTTTACTGGTACATTTGGTGTAGCCGGAACGAATTGATATTTGAAGGTAGAAAACGGGGGAGGGAGGCACTAACGGTATTATACAACTATGTGATAAATTGAAAGCGAGTGGCTCGGTGGAATTATCTAAGCGCATGCGACTCTTTGAGATTCATTATTCTACCGGTTTCTTTGATGGCACTTCTCAACATTCAAGATGTGGATGTGGTGCTTGGTTATTGATTTTGCCACTTGTCATTATAAGATCCAATGATTTGGTGGAGTAGGAACTAATATGAGAGTGGAAGTCTTTGGGTTTGTGGGGTTTATTTATGCTTTGTGGGGTTTATTATGGTTAGCATCGCAGTTGTGTATCGATATTTAGTGACTCCCTGATCCTCATTGAGCATCTCAACAAGGGTACCAATATTTTCCCTAGACATCTCGTGACTTGGAAGGAGCACATTAAAGTTCTGAGAGACACTTTCAATGATATTAACTTCCAGCACATATTCCCGGAGAAGAATTCCCAAACAGATAGATTATCAAAAAAAGACCTGCATGGTAATTTTGGTTTTATGCAATATGAAATGGTGGACACAGAGGGGCATGGAGCAGTGGGTTCGGTAATATTTTCTTGATTTTATTAACATGTTCCTTGTCATGTTACTTTGTTATGTTTTTTCAGAATTTGTCAGGGTTACGTTAACCAGAAACTAGGAAGGATATTTTTCTGGGGATATTTTTGGTCATACCTTTTTTTTATTTTTGAAGCCCATGATCAACTGTGGAAGCAGGTTGCTGATCCACAATGATTGTTTTAATTGCATTGATATGCATCTTGCTGGGCGTCTTTTGTGACCTTGGGTCTAGTTCTATAGACGAGACTAATATTCTCAAAGTGTTCACTATTGAAACTTTATGTTAGATGAAAAGACAGATATAAATGTATGACATGCTCACTGAAAATGGTATTTCTACTATAGATTTATTCACTGAATATTTATGTAAGACAATCAAATATAAGCAATTTAAACTAGCACATTATAGAAGCCAGAGTTTTTCTCCAAAAAAAAAAACAGAGTAATGAAGTCTCTCAGTAACATAATACACATAAAACTACGTTACTAAGAAACCAGACTTGCATGAAATTATGTTACTAAGAAACCAGGCTTCAAATTTAGCAGAACAGAGAATATATGAGATAGAATACAAGGCCTTTATAGTACTGAAAATCTGCAACAGACTGAGAATAATGAATTGTTTTTAATCAGATTTTTTTGGAGTTTGTCATAAAATTTTGAAATATAATTTTGATTTGTGTTATTTAAAATAATTTTTTTAATATATATAGATTCAACAAGGACTTCTTATAACATTTTGATCATAAAACTTTTCAAACTCACTGAAAATAGAAAATAATAAAAACCTAAACAAGTTCAAGTTCATTAAAAGAAGAAGGATATTTATACTAGAATAATGGAGGCCCAAGCAAGATCCGTGATGTACTTCGTGTACCATTAATGTGATATTGTTTTATATAGCAAACAAAGAAGAAAAAAGGTCGCACTCGATTGGAAAAGTAAAATCCGAACGTGGAGCGTCAATAATTAAGTAGCTCGTGCAGTATTTAAACGAGCTCGTGCAATATTACCGTGTAGACCGCAGACCATACTGTCAAATAGTAATATTTAAATAGAGAGGAGACCGGACTGTGGGTAGGCTAAACCGACGGAAAGCCTTATTTTTAAAGTCTATACACCCATTAATACTCCAAAAGGACCCATGGTCATGCCAGCCATAACCATGCAAACTCTAAATGAGTACGCGCTAGGATATTTAATATACAAATAACTGCTTCTGACATTTTTGTGAGCGCACCCATCTTGACATCCTTTCTGCTTTCCGGCAAAATATATCTCTGTTTCTGGTCGGTCCAAATCACATGCATCATGTTGCTATCTTCCATATGTCCATCACATTCCAAAACACATGTATATGCTGCCATCTGCGGTATGTTCATCCCATACTCATCCATACAACGCATACCTGCACATTTGAAATTTATTCGCGCCCTCGGTTGATGTTGATGAGCTGATGATGCACCCACGGCACTTATTACAGGCAATAAATATACACGTACAATTTTAATCTTTTAGTTGGGAAGAACTAAAAGATTAAAAAGTATTATGGATAGAGGAAATTTTCTATTTTATCTTTTTATTATATTAATATTTTGTGTTTTTATTAATATATTTATGTTTTATTGAAATTTATAAGTTGAAATTTTATATAATTAAGGTAAAGTGGATTATAGTGTTAATTTTGAATGAAATTTTGTATAAATAAATATAATATTCATTTTATTTATTTGTTAAAGATTATATATATGTATATTCTATAAATACAAAGAGTGCATTTTTTTTTATTTAAAATTTATTATTGAGAAGTTTATATTTATTTTTTGAAAATTATTGTTATTCAATTATAATTGTTATTTTGTTATTTTGATTTAAGTTTTAATGAAAATATAAATTTTAAGTTTTGATTAAAAAATAATAGTTTTGATTTATCTATATGAAAGTAAAATAAACATAATTTAACATACTATAATTATAGACGGAAGATGACTTATCATTAGTCGTGGCATCGAATTATCATACTAATATTCGATATAAAAGCAACATAATTATCGATGCCACGGTTGATGGTACATCCAAATCCAGCAGTTTATCATCCTTTTCTTCAGATAGCTCCAAGATATGAGGTATATACCGTGTGATCATTTACTTCTTTGTCTCTTTGCTATGAGATGCATTGTGTTGTATAGATCCATGTTTGATGTTTTATGCTTGATGTGGGATCTTGTTTTGTTCTTGATGTGAGATTTAATTTATGTCGTGGATTGTTTTATGTTGTTTGAGATATTTTTGTTTCCATGTTGGCGAGATACTCATTGTCACATGTATGTTTGATTGAGATCCCTTTGTTGCCATGTTCGGTAGGATACTCATAGTCATCATCCATTTAGTGAAATTGTCGTGCTGATAGGAGTCCTTTTTGTGAATGAGAGTTCATGTAGTGGAACATCTCGTGGAGAGGTCCAGCCACTCCTATGTGAGGGAATTTTCCTTGTATGACAGAGAAAAAATACCATCCATGTACATCATCACTCATTCCAGCACTTAATGCAGTGGCCTACACCATCTTGACACTGAGGCCCGGAGACGTAGTCCCTCCTGGACAAACTCCGTTATCAATATCTTGTGTTTCTAATGCTCGTTAATCGAAAATTTTTACCGTCGGCAGAAGCGGAATCCTGCGAAGATTCATCGTATCGTCGTGATGTTTCGGGCGAGAGTTGTATATAAATATTCTCGTTCAAAATATTAAATCCACGAGAGCCCAAGAATCTGCCTTGCCGCCAAACCAAAAAACCGTAGTTATCCCAGTGCATTATTGGAACTTGATCCAATTAAATTATTGATACCCTTTTAACCAAGACCTTTTACTTCAGTTGATGTGTTAGAATTGCATCAAAGCATCAATGAACATAAAAGAACAATCTGCATGTTGTAAAGAAGAGAAACATAAAGAGCATTAGAAACACAAGATATTGATAACGGAGTTTGTCCAGGAGGGACTACGTCTCCGGGGCTCGGTGTCAAGATGGTGTAGGCCGCTGCATTAAGTGCTGGAAAGAGTGATGATGTACATGGATGGTATTTTTTCTCCGTCATACAAGGAAAATTCCTTCACATAGGAGTGGTTGGACCTCTCCACGAGATGTTCCACTACATGAACTCTCATTCACAAAAAGGACTCCTATCAGCACGACAATTTCACTGAATGGATGATGACTACGAGTATCCTGCCGAACATGGCAACAAAGGGATCTCAATCAAACATACATGTGATAATGAGTATCTCGCCAACATGGCAACAAAGGGATCTCAAACAACATAAAACAATCCACGACATAAATTAAATCTCACATCAAGAACAAAACAAGATCCCACATCAAGCATCAAACATCAAACATGGATGTATACAACAAAATGCATCTCATAGCAAAGAGAAAAAGAATTAAATGATCACACGGTATATACCTCATATCCTGGAGCTATCTGAAGAAAATGATGATAAACTGCTGGATTTGGATGTACCATCAACCGTGGCATCGAATATCCTGAAAACGACTGCTCACACATTGAATGCCAACACGAAAAGTGGATATTATAGACAAGTGAAAAAGTATGGTGTGCCTTGAGTTTTATTCAATATATGCGGAGCATTCGCCATGACCCTCCTCAACTCCGTTGCGGCTTCAATATCTCACAATGCATTGTAGAAAGAAGGGGACAACATTGTTCTCGGCATGAATTTTCCGAGTCCCATCAGACTCAGTAAGAACAAGATAACAACCATTTTCTTCAATTCCTAGATGTCAAACCTGTTACAATAGTTCATCGCTCGGAGCGTAAAATCATTGGGTCATTGCTAGGTAATTCTCATTAATACTTTCGAATACCCCTAGCCTACTCACCTAAGGCACATGAGAAAAATCACACAGAAGCCCATCTGGCCCAGTTTCGGCTAAGCTTTGTAGGGAAGGCGGGAAAAGGGAAAATGGAGGACATTAACAAGGATGATCTGATTCAGTGGTTGAATTTTCAGAGGCCACATTCGGTTGTGTACACAATGAGAGAGACCTACTTGAGATTGGAGTTAAAGGGAAGTGTACTATCAGTTGTATAATAAAAAAAAATTACAAGTGGTGCATGGATCCAGAGGAAGAGCCTTGATGTATTACACAATAATTATGGGGAATTTCCTTGTTAATAGGGGCCTAATTCCATAAGAATGTGCGCAAGGAAATAGGGATTCCTAAAGCCAAGAAATTAGTTAAGTATTGATCCAAGCTTGCCTAAGAATCTTTCTTTGGATTGAGACTCGAATATGCCCTTGAGGGTAGTTCAAGTTACATAGCTTGGAAGGATAGGATAAAAGCAATGTTCAAAGACAACAAGCTAAAGGAGTTCATAGATAGTGATATTCCTAAGCCCGCAACAACAGATTCTCAAGATCTAGTAGTAGATGCTCAAGATCTAGCAGCATGGAAGAAGAACGTAGCGAAGGCAAGAAGGATTATCTTAGAAAGAGTTCAAGATAATATTGTCTCGAACCTCCATGGAAAGGCTCAAGATGGCTCAAACTCTTCTTCTTTGAGTTCTCCAGACTTGATTTCTCAAGGTGCAAAACCACCCAATCCTGAGAAGTAAGGGCTAATTTTTTGGATGGGGAAGACCATTGCAAAATAAAGGTCATTGAGCAACATTTTGAAGGAATAGGCCATCGGAAGTAGGAAAATAGTGAAAGAGGCAAAAGAGAAACTGCAACGAGATGTAGACATCGACTTCAACATGACGCTTATCGAATGGGAAATACCATTATGGTTGATGGAATGTCATGATGATCCCTTAAGTTAACTCTTGGCATGGATTTGACTACTACCAAGAATCAAGAAAAATATTTTCAATGTTTGTTACTCATTTGCATATTAGTTGTGTTTTCTGCAGATATAAACTAGTTTCATGACATTTAGGAACTTCATCTAGTTTCCCATCTGTGGGAAAATGGTCACCCCCAAGACATGCACAATGCTAGTCCCAGGTTAGATATGTTTTTTTTTTGCATATGCTCAATTTAGACACTGTCAATTGAAGAATCGATATGCATGCACTCTATGTAAATTCTTAGTAATCTAATGAAATTTTACTTACAAAAGAATATATATATATATATGTGTGTGTGTGTGTGTGTGTGTGTGTGTGTGTGTGTCAACCATGTATCTATTATATAAAACAATTAAAAGACATAGATTCTTATGGTTAAAATAATTCAAGTAGTTTCACTATTCTATATTTTGGCACCTTTTTAGATATGTCTTTTAGTCAATTGTGTCTAAAAACATGATTTTTGGGTTTACTAGCTTAACCTATGTAGGTTGCACATTCCAAGTGCCCAAAGAGATTTTCAAGAAGTTGAATATGTTTATGCATTCAAAAATATAGTTTAAACAATAAAAATTTATAACAGGCAAACCAATCTCATTCTACAAAGATGATGTAGATGATGTAAGACTACATGTGGCTTTTAAAAATAAAGGTAAAATATTCTCTAAATAAAAAACAATGTCAACTATAATAAAAAAATAAAAATGAATATATATCATTGGTTAATTTTAATAAAAAAACATTATAAAACATCAATATTCTTAATTTCACTTAGCAAATGTGGTAAAATTGTTTCATTCTCACTCTTAGCCATAAATAAAATATTTTGATGTTCATGTGAAGAAACATAGTTTTATATAAGCTTTTAAAAGAAATAAAGTAATTAAAAGTTATATATATATATAATTCTTATACTTTTACAAATATTTCAATATAAAACTTGAATAAACTATTTTAATATCAATTTTAGTATATGATATTTCAATATAAAATTTGAATAAACTATTTGAATATTCAAATTAGTAAATTTATTTTAATATTACTTTTAAATATATACATATGTATATATGTATATATAGAAAAAAGGAGGAGGAAAACAAAATATTAACCATAACAAAATATTTCAATACCCAAAGGAATAAAGTAATTGTATTTGTTGAAATTAAATTAATTTAATAACTTTTTATATATATTTAAAAACATATTAATTACAAAAAAAAACTTTAATATAAATAATGTCATCTATTTTAAGTGGTTTCACTATTTCACATTTTGGTCTTTGTTATTCTTTTACTAATTGATTTCCAAATATTGAATATGTTTATGCATTAAAAAATGCAATTATGTGTGGAGAGAGAATGAATAAAGATCCATTATAACCATGGATATATCAAACATCAAGAGGGATCAAATATTTTGACATGTAAACCTTTTTCAAGTTTTGCACTCTAAAAGAGGTTTTCCAGCAAGAAATTTGATCCTCTATGCTTGCTGCATCTGTGGCTAATATATATATAAGTTTATCAAACAATTAGATATATAAAATCTCTAAAGGTGCAATTTTCTTTCAAGTTAAATTGCATTTCAAAAATAATTTTGATATTAAAAGATTGTTTCCTCTTTATTAATTAAATTCACTATTCAAATGAATATGTACCAATTAATTATTATAAATTAATATAAACCAGTTTTTAATCATTATTTTAAAAAGATATCACACAAAATTATTCTTTCACCAATATTCATCAAAAAGTAAACTTTCCATAAATTCAATGATCAATGGAAAAATTATTCTTTCACCAATATTCATCAAAAAGTAAACTTTCCCTATATTGTCAATGATCAATGGAAAAATACTTTGATTTAAATAATTAGAGTTTATGAAATTTGTTATTGGCTTGTATTCTCCACAATTCTAATACCCAAACACTTTTGCAAGAGAAAAGAACTATATAAATAATAAAAAAATACATTTTAAAAAACAATATATTACAACTTCACCTCCAAAAACTGATTTAGCTGAATTCAATAACTCTAAGTGGTAATTAAAACGGGATTTAAATTTTTATTAATTTTGTCACTTGTGAATGCAAAGAATCACCCTATCCATCTTTTTCGAAAAAAACGAATAACATGTAATCCAAAGATCCAACAACCTGTTAACTCATTATTTTATATGATAATCAGACAAATAATTAGGCATTTTGTTAATTTTGATAACGACTAATTACAATTTGAAGTGCTGACTCTTAAACGAGTATAATTTAAAAATTCTAACTTCTCACAGTAACCCATATAATGGACCTGCAACTACATCTATATAGAACGCTGAAAGACTAATGCACACTTGTATAAAATTGTAATTAACTGGTACTATCATTTCTTTTATCGCCTCAAGAGCATATTCACATATTAGTTGTACACCCAAAACTTCAAATAATTATTGAAATCGCGGTTCTATATTCCCGATTTCTGATTTCCCACTGGAGCTTCTCGTTGTCATTAGCGTCTGCATCTCAGCCAAGAAATCTTGCAAGCTTTTTTCGAAGATCCTCCCTCTCCCACAACTTTTGAAGCCATTTTCTTCTATTTCTCTGCACGTTTTTTCATTTTCTCATCTTCAGTCAACACAAGCCTCACAACTTGCAGAAGCTTTCCTGGGTTCGACCTGTCAGAATCGAAAAAACTAGCTGCTATCTTGTTCTCACTGAGTCTGAGGGGACTCTCGGCAATTTCATGCTGAGAATAACGCTTTCCCTCTCTTTCTGCAACGCGTTGTGAGACATCTAAGCCACGAAAGAGATGAGGAGGGTCATGGCGAATGCCCCGCATGTATTGAACAAAACTCCTGCACACAATACTTTTCACAGGTCTGGAGAGTTCATGGCATGAAGATGTCACCGATAATACAAGGAGTGCGTGATCCAGAGGATATAAATTTGATGTTCCCAGCACTACCACTATCAGATGAGACGCACACTATAGAAGGCCAAATTCAAAATAAAATGGGCGCGCAAATTGAAAATTAAAATCTCTGATCATCATGCCATGGATGATGTACGAGAATACATACATAGACATAAACTATCTCTTGTTAATCGGAAACTGTTCGCCGGGGAAAATATGTACACGGTTGACCACAAAGCCTATGTCCCGGTCCTTCTCCCGAAACTGTACTTATAGTGCATTAAGGACAGGTATGATATGGCATGCCATGCCATGCCCATTAGTACTCTTGAGAGTATTAATGGGCCAATAGACTGAAAAATATTGGTCTAAACCGACGGGTTTGGCTTTTTTTATTTTCGTGGTATCATTTCTTTATTCTCGCAGAAAATATTGGAATTTTAAAACTAGCCAGTTCATCAGAGTCAAATTTGACGGTTTTAAGATTTCTCATGTATTTGGCGTTGACGGCCCTAAAACTCAACAAACTCTCTAAACACTTTTAGCAACTAGGAAAAAAGAATACCAAGTGGAAAGATTAGGAAACTAGGCCAAACAAACTTCGCCATATAGATTTTGATTTTGATGAGTCGGTGGTGTCCAAGGATTCGCTCCATGTTGTTACTAGGAGAGCATCCAAGATTTGGAGAGAGGCTTAAATAATCTTCAATGCAATCGAGATGCTTATCTATACTCCTCATATTGTGGTGTAATTCACTTAACATAAGAAGAATTTCCTCTTTAGCCTTATTTTTGTCAAGAATAACCAAACTTAGGAAGAGCTTTAAGTTCTAGAAAATGTGATTTTTGCTTGGATATCTTGAAATATATTTTCTCTAAAACATTAGTCAAAGATTTCAACTCTTTGCTAAGTCCACGAGCCATTATTTTTGTGGAAGTAGGTTACATCACAGTGGATTTGAGCCCTTTTATGGGGCATTATTAGTTTATCTTGATCCGTTAACAAAGCTTGAGGAAGGAAGAATACTGAGAGGAAGAGACTAGCTAGTTCGAGACATCGAGATGTGAGAGTATAGGGTGACTCAAAACTGAAGGGTGACAAGGCCATAGGGGAGGAAACTTGGTTCATAGGAATGAATCGTAGTTTTCCCTACCAGACCCAAGGAAAGACAAACTAGAAACCAAAGAAGATCACTTACACCATTAGAGGAGAAGGAAAAAAACTCAAGGTTCCAAAGGGAAAGCTAAGGAGATATGCATGAAATTAAGGGAATAGCAATGTAAAAATTCAATGAACCAAGGAGGATGGGGGTTCATTACTAGATAAAGAGGTAGATAGAGAAGCAAAGAGCTCACCAAGAATAATGAAGCTTCTTCCCTTTACCATTGAGTCCCATAATATTTCATTATCTTGATCCTGTACCCACTTAGCCACATGAATGACCATTCTTTAAAATAATGAATTTTATGCATGGGAAGATTAGCTTGCATTGGTCTCACTAATGGATGAAATCCTTCCAGATTTCACTGCAATGAACTGCATAAATTACATTTAATAACGATTGACTATTCCATACTATGTGAGGTGGGTTTTTTCGTAACAACCATGTTAGAGGTGACGATCAAGAATGCAAGTTTCATTAATGAGGGTAGTGAATGATGGGGCAGTGTATGGCCATGTCCCTTAGCTATCATGTGTTGTGGGGGAAATGAACATGCACCCCCCAATATGTCATTTCTCTAACACCCCAATAGGGGAATAATGATCTTTCAGGGCTAGATTAGAATAATTTTGATTAGGAATCAAATTAGGGAGGAAAAGTTAGTTGGATAAAATTGAAGAGGATTATGGTTTATAACATTCATCATCCAAGAGATCCACTAATTTGTTTCTAGTTTGTTTGACATGTGAAAGAAGTATTATAGGTATTGCAAAGAGGTACCCAATTATAATCTCCAAATTGTATTCCAACAATGTTATAAAACCAGCTCCCAAAATAGAAGAAAGGAGAGATCAACAGCCGAGAAATCAACCACTTCGAGGAGTCAACCTCCTTTACATCATAAATGAAAAATTCTTGGATGATTCAAAGGAAAAAACCTCCTTTCTATATATAGGAGTCCATGGGGTCACAATAGAATCCTAGTCGGCCTAACAATAATAATGTAAGGGCACAACAATAACAATAGCGGGGTTTATGGGGCACAATAATAACAATATGGGGGATATAGGGGTACAACAATAAAAATAAGTGGGCTACACTACCAACAATAAGGGGCTACACTAGTAATATAGAGACCTAACATGCCCCTATCCTTCAAAAAAGTGTTGTCCTCAATGCTTGAGTAGCTCTGGATGCTTCTGTATAAAATTCTCATCCTCCTATGTTGAATCTTCAGTGGGTAAGTTCTTCCACTTGATGAGATACTCTGAAATTAATCGATTTCATAGCTGTCGAGTTATTTTTTCTGTGACTGATTCAGATTCCAATATGATTTTCCCTTTCTCATCAAGTTCTAGCAATATTGTTTGAACTGGAAGTTTGTCACCTAAAACCTTCTTTAAGCATGAAACATGGAAAGTTGGGTGCACTCGAGACGAAGCAAGAAGCTCTAGTTTGTATGCCATAGCACCAATGTTTTGCAACACCTTGTAAGGACCATAGTACTTTGGCGATAATTTATTATCCTTCTTAGCTTGCTTGAGGGATATTTGTTTGTATGGTTGTAGTCGTAAAAATACCCAGTCTCCTACATCAAAACATCTCTCGCTGTGGTGTTGATCTTCCTGTTGTTTCATTCGATTTTGTGCCAAATTTAGGTTATCATTTAAGAGTTGGAGAACTTGTTGTTGATGCTCGATGTGATATTCCACTGCTTGAACCTTAGAATTTTCTCTTAAAGATGATGTGATGGATGGTGGATGATATCCATAAAGTGCCATAAATGGGGTCAATTTGCTACAGTATGGAAGGAAGTGTTATACCACCATTCAGCGAGAGGTAACCACTTGACCCATTGTGTTTTTTTATTAGATACAAAACAACGAATATATCCTTCCAAACATTTGTTCACTATCTCAGTTTGCCCATCGGATTGAGGATGATAAGATGAGCTACGAGCTAGTTGAGTACACGAACAAGAAAATAATTTCGTCCAAAAATTTCCAGTAAAAATGGTATCTATGTCTCTTACAATAATCTTTGCATTTCCATGTAGCTTTTGAATTTTTTCCATAAATGCAGTAGAAATTGTACTTTCTTTAAATGGATGAGATAATGCACAAAAGTGTGCATACTTGGTAAGTATATTAACTACCGCCATGATGACACTCTTTCCTTCAGATTTAGGTAAACCTGTGATAAAATCCATTGAAACCTCCTCCCAACGTTGACCTAGAATGGATAAAGGTTTACGAAGACCCGGGGTCTTGATCGTCTAAACTTTATTTTGCTGGAAAACCAAACAGTCAGCCACAAAAATTTGAATATCAGATTTAAGGCTATCCCAAAAAAAAATCTTTCTTCACCCTGTGGTAAGTTTTCAAAAATCCCGAGTGTCCTCCTAAGGGAGATGTGTGCAATTCCAAAAGAATATTTTGTTTTAGTTCGGAATTCTTACAAAGATATAAGCAATCTTTGTAGCATAAGGAATCATTTTTCCGACTAAATGTATCATATGTAGAATCTTGCTGCAACTTTTGAATGAGTGTGCACACTTCTTTGTCATTCTTCCATTCATCCCTTGCTTTGGTTATCCAATCTGGTTGGATAATAGAAATGGCACAAAGCAATGCCTCCACCTCTTCATCCTTTCTTGAGAGTGCATCTGCAACAACATTTAGCTTCCCAAATTTGCAGATGATTTCAAATTCATAACCCAATATATTTGTGACCCATTTTTTCTGCTCTTTCGAAGATAGTATTTGTTCCAAAAAGTATTTAAGACTATCCTGATCAAGTTTTACCTTGAAGTGTCTTCAAATTAGGTAAGGTTGCCTTTTCTTTAGTGCATGTAGTATTGTCCACATTTCCTTCTCATAAATAGGTTTCTATAAATACTTTCCTTTGATTGGATGACTTTCAAACCAATGGGTCTTCCTTCTTGCATTAAAAGAATACTAATTCCATTTCCTGAGGCATCAGCTTCCACAATAAAGGTTTTTGTGAAATCTCACGTAGCTAAGACCGGTGTTAGGCACATTGCCTCTTTAAGATGTTCAAAGGCCTTAGTTTCTTCAGGAGTCTATGAAAATGCATCTTTCTTCAATAATGTTGTTAGAGGTGTTGCTATTCTCAAATAATTCTTAACAAACTTACGATAATACCCTATTAACCCGTGAAATCCTCGCAACTGATTTATGGTTGTGGGGACTTTCCATTCCTTAATGGCTTTAATTTTCTTAGAGTCTTCCTTAACACCCTCGTGAGATACAATATGACCCAGATATTCCACCTATTGTACTCCAAAGAAACATTTGGATGTTTTCGCAGATAATTATTTCTCCTCCAATAGTTTGAGCACCCTGCCAATATGTTGAACATGATCCTTCCAAGACCTATTGTAGATTAGTATATCATCAAAAAATACTAACAAAATTTTTCTAAGAAAGGGTTTGAAAATTGAATTCATAAACCCTTGAAATGTAGAAGGTGTATTGGTTAGGCCAAAAGGCATGACCAAAAATTCATAATGACTCTCATGAGTTCGAAATGTTGTTTTCAGAAAATCTTCAGTTTTCATTATAATATGATGATATCCTAAACGAAGATCCAACTTGGTAAAATAAATTGCTCCATGTAATTCATAGAATAATTCATCAATCACAGGAATGGGAACTTTATCTTTAATAGTGAGCTTATTGAGCTCCCTATAATTTGTACACATGCGCCATGATCCATCCTTCTTGTGCACCAATACTACTGAATCAAAGAAAGAAATTTGACTAGGTTGAACTACACCAGCCTCTAACATTTCTGCAATCATACGTTCAACTTTTCTCTTTTGGACATAAGGATATCTATAAGGCCTGGCGTTTGGAGGAACACTTCCTGGAATCAAATGAATAGCATGATCATGATCACGAATAGGTGGGAGTCCTTTGGGAGTTTCAAACACCTTGGAATGATTGTCGAAGATTTTTTGGAGATCTGGCGAAATTGATGATTTTGATGTTGGAAATTCTAGTGAGCATAATTGTGAAATTAAATTTATCGTTTTTCTTTCTTCAGAATATTTTTTATGACATTAGAGCTTATTATATTTCTCGTCTTCACTATGATACCCCGTAATTCAACTTCTTTTCCTTCTGAAAAAAATTCAAGAAACGTTCTTGAAAATTAAAAGCTACTGTCCCAAAAGATTGTAACCATTATACTCCTTGTACAACATGAGCACCTCCCATTGTAATGGAAAGCATTGGACTATTCAATACATATTCCCCCATGGTTAGCTTGATATTATGGCATTTTCCAGAGCAATTTATAGTTCCTCCATTTGCAACCATCACTTGACACTCTGGTGTTGGGTATAGGAAGCAGTTCAATTCACTCGCTACCTTACAATGAATAAAATTATGGGTACCACTTGAATCAATCAACAATATCACCTTTTTCTTCTTGATATGTCCTTTTATCTTGAGAGTTTGAGGAGTGGTAATTCTTGCCAATGCATTACAAGATATGGTCGGAATCATTTCTTCTTTCTCTAGGGTTGGTTCCGGGTGTATATCCTCTTCTTTGGAAGTTTCTTGTTCATTTTCTTCCTCCTCTTCACAATCTATGTAAAATAATTTCTTTTTAGCACACTTATGACCTTTAGTGTATTTGCTATCAGAACTATAGCAAAGCCCTTTTTCTATTTTTTCTTCCAATTTTTGGGGTGTCAACCTTGTAGGTTGTGGAAGTCTAGGAGTAGAAATACTTCCATATTTATAGATGTGAGTGGTAGGATTCCTTTTCGCCATAATTTTACATTGAATTTTTCTTGCCAACCTGAATTCCATATCCAATGATCAGGTTCCAAAAGGCAAACCTCATGTTGCATGTTATCCTTTAAAGTCCCTTTGAAGACATCAATCATGTGTTCCTTTGGAATATCAGCTACCTTTATATTCAATTTTTGGAATTCCACAATGTGCTCCACCACTGAACCCTTTTGTTTGAGATTTATAAATTGGCTAAAGTAGGTGTTGCTCTTTGTATCCTCATAATGTGCTATCATTTCCTCCATAAAAATTGACCAAGTGACAATTTTTTTTACGGGAGAAAAGCCATTGATACCATACAAATGTATTGTTTTCTAAATATAAAGTTGCAATGTGTACCTTTTGTGTGTTCTGCACATTATTGAGATCAAAATATTTCTCCATATCTAGTATCCATGTTACGGGATCCTTGCCATCAAAATTCCTCATATCGATCTTTGGAATGTGGTGGGTATTCAATCCAACATTAAAGTTTATAAAATCACGATTAATATTTATTTTGTTCTCATCATGAGTTTCCTCTACTATCTTTTCGCCATTAGGAATCAATTATTGTATCAACTTTTTCAAAACTTCCTTCAAACCTTCCATGTCTTATTTTAGATCATTCTTCATGTCTTCCATGTTGTCTTTCATTTGTTCGTTGATGTCATCCATCTTAGCTTCGATGCCATTCTTAAAAACATCCATCTTAGCTTCCACGCCTTTCTTCAAACCATTCATATTAGCTTCCATGCCTTCCTTCAAAATCTTCACTTCCTTTCTTCAAAACTTCCATTTCGTTTTTTGTTTCTCTTTGCAAGAGAGAAATTTGGTGCACTTTCTCTTGTAATTTTGATATATCATGTTGCACTGCTTCCTCTTCATGAGTCATAGTAGAGCCTTATGAAGGCTTAATGAGTGTTTAATTCTTTTTAGGGGGCATTTTAGAACCCAATACTGATATATACGCTTCAATATGCCCTTGGAATCACTTCAAACGGATTTTTCAAACAAGACTTATGCAATTTGAAAAAAAAATACACACATTTGTCTTGCTTTTGAGGAGCTCGATATTGAAACTGAATTATATCTGTGATTGCATATCTTTAATATCTGAAATTCAGTCTTGTAGTAGGCCTCTGAATCTTCTTTCGAATTCCACAGATTTGACCTGATTTGGACCCTTCAAGGCAAATTTATGCCCAATCTCCCACAATGACCTAATTATGGACTGGTTCAGTAGAGCGAACTTGTACGGAGTGCCACGTGTCATTGTTTCCCACTTTGGCCTTGAAATTGATACAGAAAAAACTGCAATCTGTGTATTTTCGGTCATGTTTTACAACATTCCAATCCGATGCTCAGAGAGAGAGTTATGATGATTTTCCCAAGGTCACCTCTTTGAGATGAATTTTGGTAGCCTGAAAATTCCATAACTTCCACAGATCATATATTTGAAAGTATAGCGAGACAAGATCTAAAATTGTTACACGAGGTTCATTAAGATTTTGGCTCCATGTGGTAAATATTTTAGTTTTTGAAGCCTTGTAGAAAAATAGTTATAGCAAAAATTCCAAGATGACCTGTTTGGGGCAGTGAAACCCTAGAATCCAAAGCTCTGATACCAAATGTTATGAAACCAGCTCCAAAAATAGAACAAAAGAGAGATCAACACCTTATAAATTGGCCACTTCTAGGGGGAAACCTCCTTTAAATTACGTAAATGAAAAATTCTTGGATGATTCACCCCCCTGCTGTGCCCGACGCAACGTACAGGGGGGGCTATCACACCCCACCCCCCCGCGCGTGACTAGTCATGGAAAGAATATAACACATACCCGACATTCTCCCACTTGTTGTTTTCTTTCCATAGGGGGCCAAAGGAGAGATTAGTCATTAGCCCAGCTTTGCAACACCCATTGTTTCTCTACACTAAGAGAACTTCGAGTGCGCACAAACTTCATCAATGCATCTGCAACATTCTTCAGAGTGTCCACCTTTGCCAACAACACCCTTTTAGCCTCAACCATATATCTCACAAAGTGATATTGAACATAAATGTGCTTTGTCTTTGAATGATAAGCAAGGTTCTTACTATCACAGTCTATCCTTATAGATTTCTACACCAACCCCATACTTGAACACAATCTCTGCAACCAAACTGCTTCCTTGCGTGCATGAGTGGTTGTCATGTATTCTGCCTCTGTAGTTGAAAGAGCCACTACAAACTGTCTTTTACTCATCCAACTGACTGCACCTCCAAATAGGCTAAAGACATACCCACTTGTAGATATTCTTTGGTCCAAATCTCCAGCCCATTTTGCATAAAAAAAACCACGAATGTCCAACTCTCTTTCCAATCCTGGTCTTCCCTAGTAGCAAAAGTCATAATCACTAGTGCCACACAAATATCTGAAAACCCGCTTCACTGCTATCCAATGCTCCTTCCCTGGGTTTGACATAAACCTGCTCAATACTCCCACTGCATGTGCAATGTTTGGTCTAGTACAGACCATTGCATACATTAGGCTACCCACTGCACTTGCATATGGAACATGAGACATATCCTCCTCTTCTTCTTGTGTCTTGGGACACTATTCAAAAAATAGCTTTACACCTACAAGAATAGGAACCTTCACCGGTTTACTATCCTGCATATTGAACCTCAGTAATATAGTCTCGACATACTTGATCTGGTTTAACCAGAGCTTCCTCTTTGCCCAATCTCTCTTAATTTCCATGCCCAAAATATAGTTTGCGGCACCAAGATCCTTCATGTCGAATTTGGAGAACAGTTGGGTCTTCAAATATTGGATAATTTCTTTGTCATTTTCCAATCAACAACATATCATCCAAATACAAGACGAAATAAATAACATAATCACCAATTAATTTAGAATAAACACAGTGATCCTCCTTGCTTCTGGTGAAGCCAAGTCCCCGTATATAGGTATCAAATTTCTGATACCACATCCTTGGTGACTGTTTTAACCCATACAGAGACTTCTTCAACCTGCATACTAGTTCTTTCTTACCCTTCACCATAAAGCCTTCGGGTTGCTTCATGTAGATCTCCTCTTCTAGATCCCCGTGAAGAAATGTTGTCTTCACATCCATCTGTTCTATCTCAAAATCAAATGCAACAGCAACAGATAAAAGTAATCTAATAGAAGTAACTTTGGCAACAGGAGAAAAAATATCACCAAAATCAATTCCCGGCACCTGGGAATAACCTTTTGCTACCAACCAAGATTTGTATTTCTCCACCTTGCCTTCTACATTCATCTTCTTTTTAAACACCCATTTGCTCCCGATGGGCTTCCTTCCAGCCGGCAACTCCACCAGATCCCATGCCTCATTTTTGTGCAAGGATGCAATTTCATCAACCATGGCCTCCTTCCAGAGTTTTCCATCCTCTGAATCTACTGCCTCCCTGATAGTTCTGGGTTCATCATCAGTTATAGTTAAGGCAAAACCTGAACAGAAAGCGGATGGACTATACCTTTCTGGTTGCCTTCTTTCCCGAACTGATCTTCTCAAAGCTGGAGTTTGTGGCTCTTCATCTTCTGAGTCTTCTTCTATTGTAGAGTCTGATTCATCCTCCTTTAGCTCAAACTCTATCTTCTCGGGTTCCTTTGGTAGGACTTCATGTTTAACAACATCTTTCACTTCTCTAAACACCACATCTCGGCTGTACACAACCTTCCTTGTTTCTGGGTTCCAAAGCTTGTAACCCTTTAAACCATCCTTATACCAAATAAAGATGCACCTTTCAGATTTATTATCCAACTTGGTCCTTTTCTCCTTTGGAACATGTACATATGCATCACATCCAAATAACCTTAGATGTGAAAGAGAGGGTTTCTTACTAGTCCATACCTCATGTGGAGTCTTATCCTCCAACACTGATGAAGGTGATCTGTTAACCAGATAGCATGCAGTCTCCACTGCCTCTGCCCAGAATTCTTGTCCTAACCCGGTACCATTGAGCATGCTTCTTGCCTTTTCCATCAGTGTTTTGTTCATTCTTTCTGCAACTCCATTTTTCTTCGGTGTATATGGAGTAGTCTTCTTTCGTGCTATACCACACTTCTTACAGAACTCTTCAAATTCCTTCTTGCAGAACTCCCCACCATTATCTGTCCTCGGCACCTTTATCTTCTTCTCTGTCTGGTTTTCCACCAGAGCCTTAAATTCTTTAAATTTGTCAAAGACTTCAGATTTCTTCCTCAAGAAATATATCCATGTATTCCTTGAGAAGTCATCTATGAATGAAACATAGTACACAGACTTTCCCAGTGATGGAACTGACACAGGTCCAAACACATCACTGTGCACAAGATCTAATATCTTGTTCGCCCTCTTAGCACCAGAAGGAAAACTCACCCGATTCTGCTTCCCATATACACAATGTTCACAGAAATCGAAATCCAGAGAGCAATTAGACATACCTTCTACCATACCATTTCTATGCAGTATTTGAAGGCCCTTCTCTCCAATATGTCCAAGCCTTTGATGCCATAGCATGGTCTTTTATCCAGAGACAGCTAGGCTTTCCACTCCACTTTCAGGAACCACAGAACTGTTACACCCATCAATAAAAATGCTACCTTGTAGCTTGTACAGAGTTCTAGTCCGAACTCCCCGCATTAATACTAGTGCTACCCAAACCATCTTGTAGGCATCTTTCTTGAACACTGTTTTTACACCCGCATCATCCATCTTGCTTACAAAAATCAGATTTCTGGCCAATGCAGGAATATTCAGAACACCAGGAAGTGTTCTAATCCTTCCACCTTGTAGCTTCAGCTTGACCTTTCCACATCTGACAATTCTGGCCTTCCTATCATCCCCTAGGAAGACATCACCATCATATTTCTCATACTCGCAGAACCACTCCCTATGGGGAGTGAAGTGAAAGGATGCACCTAAGTCAATCAACCATGACTCATGATCTACATGTGTATTTGAAGAAGAAGAAAAATACACATCCCCACCTTCATCCGAGGTGGTTTTTGCCTCTGCAGAAGGACCTTCATCAGATCCCTTTCCTTTCTCAGGAGCTTTAGATCTGCATTCCTTTTTGTAGTGCCCTTCCTTTCCGCATTTCTAGCACACCTTTACAAACTTTCCAGGAGATTTAGATCTCCCTCTAGATTTATATCTCCCACTCGAAACCTTATTCTTGTTTCTGTTCTGGGACCTTCCTCGTACAGATAAGGCATCTCCATTTTGACCCTCCATATTTCTCTGTCTCATTTCCTCTGACAGCAAGGCTGAGACAATGTCATCAAAATTCAAGGTAGTTGTATTGCTACCTATTGAGATAACCAGACTGTCCCACGAATCTACTAGAGAACACAACAAACTGATGCACTTATCTTCATCTGAGATTTTAATATCAACAGATGATAACTGGCTTACCACAGTATTGAAGTCGTTCATATGCTCTGTCATCGATTCTCCATCCTTCATCCTCAGGTTATACAACTTTTTCCGCAGGAACAATTTATTCACTATAGACTTAGATTGGTACAAAGTCCCAAGTTTGTCCCATAAATTCTTTACCATAGCTTCCCCAGATACATTCAACAATACTAAATTTGAGACACACAACCGTATTGTGCTTTTCACCTTCTGATCCAAATTTTTCCAGTCTTCATCTGACATTGCCATTGGTTTAGTACCTAGATCTACCATGATCCACTGGTCTTTATCCACTAGCAGATCCTCCATCTTGCGCTTCCACAACTCAAAACTTTGACAATTAAATTTCTCAATATCTGTATTTCCACAGCTCGCCATCTTCTTTCACCGCAAGAATCGATCCCGCAGATCTCCCACTGAATAGGGTCTACCACAGGCCCAAGAAAAAAACCCTCAGCAGCAAAGGCGTCCCCTTGAAGCTGAAACAACTCTAATACCATATGTAGGTTTGAACCCTGTACAGAAATTATCTACAAACGAATCTTCAAAACATAAAATAAACAATAGCAAGAGCATAAAACATAAAACAGATATACACAGAGATTTTTGCCTGGATCCCAAATTGGGATGACCAGCTTGATTTTCATTATACTCCTTTTAGTGTTACAACACATATATATACATGCTGAAGCATACATAAACCTCAATCCATTAACCCTAGATTAGAACATAACCATAGTTCCCTTGACCGGATCTACAAAATACCAGGGGCCTAAAACCATCATGCCCCAAAACCATGTGCAAACCCATGCACAAAACCATGGGCCGGTTTGCCCACCGAAAAATAAGATCCAATTTTTTTTTCCCAGGGCGCTGCCCCAGACCCTGAAAAGGGGGCCTACCATCCCCCTGTCACCCCCCTGTTATTCCCGACGCAACATAAAGGGGCAGCTATCACCCCCCCTGTGACCCCCCATGCATGACTAGTCATGGAAAGAATATAACACATACCCAACAAATAATAACAATATGGGGGGTACATGGGTACAAAAACAACAATAAGAGGTATACACTACCAACAATAAGGGGTTACGCTAGTAATATAGGGACCTAACAAACAACCAACTTTTGCGAACTTTTCTAGGAGTCAACTTGTGGAGGATTTTGGTGACAGTATTTATGATAATTTGAGAAGTTCCTTCAATAATAAGTTTGGGGATGGGTTTTGTTTGCAATATATAAAGTTTGAATTCAAGGGTTTTTATTTCCATATAGTCGATACTTGTATAACACATGGGCCTTAAGAAAATATAGAAATTTATACCTTTATAATCCTTGAAGAGTCCTCTAGAGCCTGCAATCCCTATGTCTCCTTTAAGAGCCCCATCAAAATTTAACTTGATGAAGCCTATAATGGTAGGGAGGGTTCCCATATTTATGCATTAGTGAGATAAGGAGAGGGAGGCTTGATGCTTAGTTGGAGGGGTTCAATTCTTAATTTCCACTTCTTTAGGATTAAGGCTTCCTTGTCCCCAAATTTTCAATCATGTTCAAACCAATGATGGGATATTATAGTTTCTTGAATCGATGCCTTGATTTGGTGCCATATATGATTGAGATTGAGAGATCTGTTTTGGAAAATGTGTCTCTTCTTTTCCTTCTAGTTGTACCTTAATATAAATCTTAGAATATTCAAAGCACATATTCAATTAAGAATGGGATTTTTAAAGGTTTTCTTTTTCCACTATGTTATGGTTTAAGGTTTTTTTTGTATTGAAATCCAAGTGATCTACTATGTCTCATATAACATTCTAAATTGTGGTCGCATATGAGTAACTATTGAAAAGGAGCTCCAAATCCTCTAAGGGTTCATAACACAAGTGGTGAAGAGAGGGCCCAACAAAGCCTATTTTGAGAAGTTGTTCCAAAGTGAGAGTTTTTATTTAGACAATAATCCAGAAATATATTTTCATCTAAAAATACCCTGCCAAATAGAATGTCGTATGTATTCTTTGGTATACTATAGAATATTGATTCTATATGATATGGTCCCTTTATAGAGAAATTTCCACTTAATTTGTACAATTGGTGAAGTTTCTTTGGGCTGTGAAATTTTGGGATAAAACATGACTGAAGGTATTTCCAAAAGTAAGATACGCTTTTAGCTCTAGAAGTGCCTCTGACCTAATGAATTTTGGGAGTTTATACCAAGAATTCTCCAAGAAGAGTGTTTATATTTCATCACAAATTTCCCAAGAGAACTGCTATTGTATAAGATGAAGAGCCTATTTATCATAATTTCATTATTGAAGAACCAAATTGGTAGAAAGGAAATATGATAAGTTGATCAGGAGGCATACTATTTCTATATTCTCAATTCTAAATCAATTTCGAAGAGGAATATCCTCCTTGAAAGCATATCCACCATAATCTCGTCTCTATGACAATATTAAGAATATTTGGATCTTTCAAGTCAATTTCTCCTCTGAGTTTTGGTTTTAAGAGTTCATCCTAGTCTATAAGCCTCCCATTTATGTTCTTATTGTGCTCCTCCCCATAGAAAATTTGGTTGAATATTCCTCATCAAATTGAGTATGGATTTTGAAGCCACCATGACTGAGAGTATATAAAGTGGGAGAGCTTAGAGAACATACTTTAAAAGTACCATTATATTGTCTATGTTCAGTGATTAGAAGGTACAAATAGGAAATTTTATATTAAATTGACTTATCAAATCTAACCATATCTTAGATCTTAAAGAGATATCCATTAGAGGTTCATTGAGATATTTAGCAAGGAGTTTGCATCTTTGAAATCCTAACAATCTAGAAATATGAATCTAGATAATAGCAAGTGTATTTAAAAAAAAATTATTTGGAATGATTTATATCTACATTTGAAGATATTGAGATGTCTTAACAACATTATGCAGTGCTCGAGATTCATAAACTACAATAACTCCCATGCATGTAATGTCATTAATTAATTTTTGGTGTGAGATTATGATATCTTCCCTAAAAAACCAATGCCTTTCGATTTCCTTCTTCACATTGTTGATTTAATGGCTCTTCCTAAGCCCTCCTTTATTAGAATAATCAAGAATGGAGATAAGGGGTCCCATTGTCAAATGTGAGGAGAGAAAGAGAAGTTTTTATAGTACCAAACCACTTATGATGATAAAGAATAAGGATAGAGATAGTAGTGCCTAGATCCATGTGATCCATTCTTGTGAAATAAGAAACAATCATAGAAATACAAAGAGAAAAAACCAATTAACCTTGACAAAGGATTTTGAGAGATTTACTTTGAGAATCATGTTGGGATTTTTAGTGTTGTTTATATAACGAATGACTTCTTGTGCCACCATCATCCCATATAAAATTTGATATAATTCTAAGAATCCAAAATGCTATGGTGATACCAAGAGTGGAAGGATATGATTGAGTTTGTTAATTATAACTTTGATAATGACTTTTTAATTCATATTATATAATTATGTCAATACAAACCCGCTCAAATCATCCACCTTGTCTTTCTTTGGAGCTAAGATGAGGAATGTGGTGTCCAAATATGGACAGATTGAAAGAGTGTGACCCAAAAATGGCCAACATGCTTGGAAAATATCAGTTGTAAATCCATCTAGCCCTATCTATGTGTTCTTTGGCATTGATTCGACAACAAATTAAACTTCCTCCATAGAGATGCAACATAATAACACCTTTTTCTTGTTTCAAGAGACTAGAGATGAGATATGTTGCACTATGCATTATATATCTACTTTCATACTCATGAGTGGTTCATATAATAAATGCCCATAAAAACTTATTAATTTTGATTCAATTTCCTTATGAACATGTAATTTAGGTCATTTTGGGGTTTTTAGCAAGGCTATATGATTATGATGGCCGTGATGAAGGATTGGTTTGTGGAACAAATTTGTGTTCATTATCCCTCCTTGAGCCCTCTTATTCTTATTTTTCTGTTTCAAGATGACTTCCTCCTATTAGTTGCTCTCTTCAATCTTGGTCAAAAAATGGGATTATTATTTGATGATCTCTTCTCATCCTCCATGAATAATGTATTCCTACTCTAAGATGGCCCTTTTTTTGTAAATATTGCTTCATTTGGAAAATATTTATAAAATATGGTTTGTTCCAATTTTTTATTTGGATTTTGATGTGCTTTAATTTCTATTGAAGTCATTACATGGTGAAGCCTTCAATGTGTTCCACTTCCCCCCACCATTCTTTAATTTTGTCTTGAAAGTTTGGTTGTGGGAGCTAGAAGCTTTCAAAACATAATGGACACTTTGTTGGGATAAATAATTGTTAGATTAATCCTCCTGTTACACCATTTTTTGGTCATCTAACCTGTTACTATTAGATGGACCTAAGTACACCATGTAAGAACCATTTTACCCTAAGTAAAATAGCTTTCAATATGAAAAATAACTTAGTAAACCACCTTTATTAAGTTGTTCATGGTCTAAACAGGAAACCCCATGAGGAAATATTAAATAAATCTACATTTTTTTTATTTTCCTCAAGGAATAATTAGTTAAATAACAATTTAATTAATATTCCTGGTTATATTTAACCCAAAACAGGGAAATTAATTAGATAAATCATTATTTATCTTATTATTTTCTAGGAATAATT
The DNA here is from genome assembly GCA_034641835.2 of Pinus albicaulis. Lineage (NCBI taxonomy): Eukaryota > Viridiplantae > Streptophyta > Pinopsida > Pinales > Pinaceae > Pinus > Pinus albicaulis. The sequence continues at coordinate 1,339,646,211 of CM076570.1, read as the reverse complement.
ATTTAAATGTTATTTAAATAATATTCTTTGTTAAATATGACTAAATAACTCATAAATAATTAAATAAATCATTACTTATTTGATTATTACTCAACTACATCCTTAAAATAATAAATAAATCATTTATTTATTTATTATTTACAAATAAAGGGGTTTGACCCAAGGCAAATTCATTCTCCCTCCAACAAATATAATAAAATATTCCATAAAATTTGGATCTTGATTTGGTTAATAATATTTTAACTATGCACCAATATTTAGACTAACTCAATATTTTGTTATAAATAGAAGGGTTTTTCCATTCATTTTCCACCTTTTGTTGCCTAAAGATCACTCTGGATCTATACTTTTGGTCTAACTTTGATCCACCATCATTGTCATATTTTGCTACTATTTTCTTGTGAGCTCCCTTTGAGTTCCACTTTTTGTTTGGGTTTTCTACACCATCAAGAGAAGAGGGATTTTAGATTTGAAGTGTTGAGGACTTACAAGAACCCATCCCATTGAGGAGAACTAGTAACATCCTTCTATGTTTTCCTCCTAGGTGCCCATAATACAAAATTCATTCAACATATTCTTTTCTTGTCTAATGGATGCATGGAGTAAATCTCATTTTATTTACAGCTTAATGTCTTTTGATGCATAGATCTAGATTTTTGCAGCATTTATCTTGATCACCTAACTGCAAATCTGAGGATATTGGCCACCATCTTTGCTGTTAGGGTTGTTTGTTATGCACAATTACAGTGGTATTTTTTCGTACACTTGGAATTAAGATTCATACTAACAACTGGTGACTGCACTGGGGATACGATTACGACCACTGTCGTTTTTTAGATCCCTACATATCCAGCTGCTTCAAACCCTAGGATTTCTCTTCAACCTCTTGTTTTTTCTTTTCTTGATTTTCTTTTAACCTATAAAACCCTAATACAGCAAAATTTTTAACTTCCATGTGTTTTCGGACCTATTGCGCAGGTGACAGAAATCACAGAAATCAGCCGCAACTGAGACGAGACATTTGCTGAAATCTACCGTCGAGAGTGCCGAAAGTGCAGGTCACACTTTTTGGCCCTAAACCTGTGACCTGGAGCTTCAGGACACACTTTTCAGCCCAAAAACTACGAGCTCTGCAGAAAATAGGTCAGAAACTGTGACCTGGAATTTTTGCGGGAGTTTTTCTAAAAGTTTTCTAGGTTTGTCTGGGCCTCTGTTCAGGTTTGTCTGACCTCCGTATCCGCCCGTTTTGGACCTGTAATTGTTATGTTTTACTCAACTATGTGGGAACCTAGCCCCCTAGGGATTCAATACCCTCCCCTTTTGGTGGAAGAGTTTTACTACTACAGGTTGTTTGAAATTGCAGAGTCTTCAGCCATTTTTCAGATCTGATACCTCACCTTCAGATCCACTTCAAATTGGATTTTTATCCATCCACAACACCTCATTTAGTTTTTTTTGGGTTTTCCTCTAGGGTCACCTCCGCTTCCCTCCAGGATATAGCCTTTCGCCACCTCATTTACAACAATATTTCCTCTGATTTGTTATTGTTTTCTGCACCACTTTACAGCAGATTTGACCTTTAGATCCCTGTCCCTTCTGACCTTATATCTATTAGCTATTTTAGTGTGTTTTGATTAGTTTTTAACCCGCCTACAGACTAGTTGTTGAGAGGCCCGCCTCCTTGAGTTTAGCTTATTGCATTATTAGCTGTTTATTTTCTGTTATTTCAATCCCATATACTATTATCTGCATGTTTATTTATAGTTACACAACACACTTTTTCTTTTTCTCGACAAACATCTGGGTTTAAAAATTAAAATTTACACACTTTGCACACACACCCTAAGCGAAAAAGAGCTTGGTTTACACCTCCAAGAAAAGACTCTAAAACATTGAAATCAATTGATCCTGCACCTCTTTGCCCTTGTTTTGACATTGTAATCACTTGATCCTGCACCTCCTTTCCCTTGTTGGTCTCTTTTTCCCTTTGTGTCGTGTTTGCGTCATCATCATTGGACCACCAAGACATTTATCCTGGAGACTTCTTGGCCTTCATCCTCAGTTTCCGGTACAAAGACTTACTCCTCCATGTAGGATTTGAGTAAGTCCTCCACCAAGTCCGCACACAGACTCTTCTTCTGGTTCATTGTGTTCTCCTTCTGATTCTGCCCCTGGTTCTCCTCCTGTCACCTTCACCATGTCTGGTTTAGTACCTAATGCTGGTGGTAGCCCCGACCCTAATGCTGGGAATACTACTAGTGGGACCACAACAGGAACTATCTTGGTTGCTCCCTTGCTCCCCTATATGGTAGGCCACAGTCTTCCCAATTTTGACCAGTTGATAAATGACCCTATACACCATAATGTTGGCTGGCCTGCAATGCCAACCAAGCTCCCTTCCGACATTCCCAAGTTTGAAGGTCTTGCTGGTGAAGATCCTACAAATCATGTGCGATCTTTCCACATGTGGTGTTCGTCTAACTCTATTACCAATGACTCTGTCTATCTTCGGTTGTTCCAACATACGCTTACTGGTGAGCTTCTAAGTGGTATGTTAATCAGGCCCCTTTCTCTCATACCACCTTTGCGACTCTTGCTCGGGATTTTCTGTCTTATTTCCAGCTTTGCCTTCGTTACAACACTAGTACCAAACTTTTGACTTCTTTCCGTCAATCATATACGACCCGCCTATCCGATCATGTCTAGGAGTGGCAGAGAAGAAAGAGCCTATGTCGAGCCCCTACCTTCGAAGACCATTTCTACATGGACTGGTTCCTTAGATCTCTCTTGCCTGCTATCGACAAAGATGTCACATCGCATTTCCCTCAAATCGAAGAAGCCGCTCTCCAAATTGCGTTAAAATATGACCTGATCTACACTCAGTCGGGTTATGTTTATACCGTTCTACCTGATTCCTAGACCTGGTGGTGCCAACGCACCGGGGGCATCTCATGCTAGTGACAGTATCGTTGGAGCTCTCTCTCATCCATACACTTAGCCTCCCATGGGCTATGGTTTTTCTTAGGGAGGACCAGCACCTCCTGCACTTTTCCCCCTCCCGGTAGCATGTATCCAGGATATGGCATGCCTCCTCCTTTTTCCCAACCTCCTGTTTACCACACTGTTACCCAACCTCCATATTATCCATGTCCACAGCCTAGTGCTCCAGTTCCTCCAGCATTAGTACCTCCTCCTCCCTTGCCTTCTCAAACCCCACAACAGCAGCCACTGTCCCCTTAGGGGCAGGTGTATGCACAACAAGGCGCGACTAATCCTCCTCCCTCCAAAAAGAAGAGGAAATGCGCTCAAAATCAATCTGCTCCTGGTAATCCTGGACCTAATCCATAAAATAATGCCCCTAACGCTGCTAACCAGCAATAGGGTACTCAACCCAAGTAGGACAGGCCTGTTCGCTCGAATAAGCCTTGTTCTTGTTGTGGTGTTTATGGCCATTACACACACGATTGTCCTCTTTTACCACAGATGAAGCATATTTGGGAGTCTCAAGAAACATTGCAAGGACAACAAGCCTCCGCTTCTGTCCCTCCCAGTGCTATGCCTAGTCAGCCGGCTGTGCTTACTAATCCTTTCCCTTAGCAAGGATTTGTGGCTACCCAACCACCTGAACGTCAGGTGGCCACTCAACATCTTCCATATGGTACCTTTGATTACCAGATTTTCATGATGAACTCTGACCAACCTATAACTATAGACATCAACCTTCAGACTCAGTCTCGTCAATACAACAAGCTTCCCACTACGTCTGTCCCCAAGCCACCTCCTTCAGTTTCTACAGAGCCTCTTTCGACACCTAATGGTCCCTTGCAGATCCCTCAGCCTAAGGTGGAGGTTCATGCCAAGATCCCTAAAGGTCCATTATGCTGAAATGCTGCTTCTAGCAAAGCTGCCCATTCATATAGCATAGTAGATGATTTGGCACAATCTCTTGTAGCCATCTCAATGCTGGAACTCCTCCAGTCATGCCCTTCACAATGAAAATCTCTACTATCTACCATGGGCGGTGTAGATCTTGTCAATGATCATTTGATTGTCTTCGATGTTGACCGGTCAGAACATCCTCCTCTTCCTGTGTCTGTCACCTTCCAAATCCCAGTCAAGATCCGGAACGCCAATGTTTCCCGATGTATCATTGATGAGGGGGCATCCACCTATGTGATGTCCACTTCGGTTTGGAAGCAACTCGGATCACCTGAGTTGACTCCTTCCATGATCACTCTTTGAGTGTGGGATGGCCACGCCTCCTAGCCCATTGGCCTATTCCGCAATTTTCCTATGACTCTTACAGGCAAGACTGTTTGCGTTGACATAGAAGTCATAAATGCCCCCTTAAATTACAACATTCTATTGGGTTGTAGCTACACCTATGTGATGTCTGCTGTCCCATCTGCGATCCACCGCAAGATGTCCTTCCCTCATAATGGAAAGATAGTCACCATTGACCAGTTGACATATTATGAACCGAAGTCTTAGATCTCCCCTGAGTCCATCATATCTTCAGTGGCTAGTAAGCAAACTGTTGATCCTTTGACCAGTGTCTCACCCAGAGTCTACAAAGATTCCTCTCAGCTTGGTACATTCCCTGGTCTTCCTCCTCCTATCTCTGATCCCAGGTCATCGAATGTTTGCATGATGCAATTGTCTCGGGCTTCTCTCAAGTGTCCCACTTCGGCTAGTAAGCAACCTCCTCACCCTCCGCAACCTGCTCCTAGCCCTTCGATTCAACCTTCTAGACCTCCTCCTCCTGTCCCTTCACCTACAGCTAGTATTCATGAGCCTTTTTATCCTCCTGGAATGGTTCCTCCAGACCTTAACCATCTTGGAGTCATCCCACCTGGACATTACCCCTCCAATCAGATACCTTTCCTAGCTCCCCCTCCTAGAGTTTACACGGTACCTGTTATGGCTACCCTCTCTCTTCCTAAGCTGACCCTGGGGATTCCTGTCTGGTACCTCGACCCCCCAGCTGCTACCCTGCCTGGTCAACCCAAATCTTATCTTTCTTTGACCATGGTTCAACCGGTCCCTATGAATTCTCCCGCTATTACAGTGCCTCGGCCACCTCAATAGGAACCATCTCCTATTACAACTGCGTCGAGTAAGAAGGGCAAAGCTCGCAAGAGGGCCTCAAAGGACAAGGCTGCCCCGACTAACCCTGCACCTCCTCCACCTCCAAAGCCCTGTGCTTTGTGTGATGTTGTCGGTCATGCCACCCATACCTGTCTTGAGTTGCCCCGTATCAAGCCCATGGTTAATGTTGCATTCCCTGAGTCTATAGTCCCTAAAGCCTCGATTTCTTCCTCGACTATAGCCAAGAACCCTAATACTATTCACACCAACCAAACTTGTGATTTGTGTGATCTACATGGCCATTACTCTCACCATTTTCCCCACCTTACACATTACCGTGCCTCTCTAGAGGTAGTTCAGGAGTACGAGGTTGAACAGAACCAATCTGCCTCTCCCGTACTTGCACAGTATGTTGTAGGCTAGACTGAGGATTTACTCGCTCCCATTAACATTCCCCCTCCTGATGTCGAGATGACAGAACCTACGGCCACCATCCTATACCTATCATCATCCATGAGACCCTCGGTGGAAGCTCCCTCTGAATCTTCCCCTGTTGTTTCGCTCAACCTCCCTTGAGCGATCACCCCGGGCTCAACATTCCTGGATAAATTATCTGCTTGTTCTTCCATCATCCCTTGTGAAGATACGCATTTGAACCTCTCTTCTCATGATGATGATTCAGGTAGCTTCACTGCGTCATGTGGTCTCCCTTCCTCCCGTAATTCCAACTTCTATTGTGATGATGACATCATGGAAGCCTGGTCCACCCCTGACTTCAGCTTTCTCGCCCATAAACAGGATGGCACCATCCGTGTCTATGGTGACTTTCACAGCCTGAGCACAAGCTACACCTCCGGTAGCTCCCACACCCCACCTACCCGTTGGCGTGAGAGTAGTAGACATCGTACCCAAATCACTCCCTCTCGTAGTGTTTGTTCGATCTCTACTATGCACTCAAGTTGCCAGCATTGTTCATCATCCTCCCATTTGTTGTCTTGTGGTACTTTTTAGATGGACCTCCCATCCACAACTTATATCGGTTATGCCGATGGTGCAAGTCGCTATTCCTCGAATCTAGCCTCAACAAGTTGGGCCATATTTACCCCCTTGCATTCGTTGGTTCTCTCAAACGGTGTATGCATTGGTACTGCTACCAATAATCAGGTCGAATATGATGCCGTGCAAGGTTTATTAGCCGATGCCCTTTCTCATCGCATCCTCCACCTTCATGTTCATTTATATTCCCTGCTTCTTGTCATGCAATTGAATGGTGTATATCGTGTGCATAATCCTATCATTTTTAGAAGATATTTACGAGTGAAGCATTTGATGCGTGAATTTGAAATCATTACATTCAGTCATGTACCTAGAGCACAAAATCACTATATAGATAGCATTGCACACCATATTCTAGATTGTCATTTAGCACATGCATTTAACACAAGACAATAACATAAAACCATCAAAAGATGCATATCCATAATATGTGTTGTATAAAATGTTTTAGAGTCCATCAACTCTGATACATATGACATGCCCATAGCATGTTACAAAAACCCAAAACTAGTGGCACCACATGCCCCTACACCTATTCACTATCTGGAGGATCCCAAGCCAATGACTCTACGCCTGCAGCTCGTAGATTGCGCATCCCCTATCCAGCCATTGCCATGTGCCGCATGACCCGTCGTCACTCCAAGGGTAGACCAATACATGGCTCTATGTACTTGTCCTCTAAGTCTTGTCAATCATGATCTGAAACACTGGTCAGAAGCCCATCACATCTATGATGGATGTCCTCCAGGAGGGCCACTACATCCTCTTTTTGTGGCGCTCTCGATCCACCAGGTCCTGCAGCTCTTAATACTGCATGTCGTCCCATATACCCAGCCGGTTTTACTGGTGTTGTATTGACATACCAAAAGTGAAAGAATAAGTACCATATACAATATTCTGACACTTTACATGCACATATAATATTATTAATTTTTCACTGACGATCGGGCCCCCATACTCGACCAGGCGACAGGGGCAACTCTGGGTCTCCATGATAACTCATCCCACTATAGGGATAGTCGTCTATGTACAATGGCATCTGATCCCAATGAGCAAAGAACTTGAGTCGAAACACCCGTCCGACCACCCCACCTCCTCCTTTGCACAGTATTCGCCCCCACCGGTGCATCCTAGGCTCTCTCGGGCCCCCATCTTGGAGCTGTATGTGAGGTTGAAGTGTCGGGATCTTCTCGAGGAAGAGCGATCACAACACTATACCATATGCACAGTCATGGTTCATTTTCCACTTGCATAGCGAAAAATGTCATTTCAACGATGACAACATCATCTGGGCCCACCCATATTAGGTCCCACTCAACACACTCTCCACAAGCATCATCTGCCCTCCAGTGATGTGGTGGAGTGCCTGGTTGCCCGGTGCTGCGGCCACAATACGGGTCTCTAACCTCTCTAGATCCCCGATGGGTATCCGAGTCCCCTTGACTTGGAGACCTGGTCGAAAATGGTGCTCTACAAAATCCATGATGTTTCTCCCTCGCAATAACACTGGCTGAGTATTCCCAACCATCCCAAGTGGTGGAAGACTAGTCAGGAAATATATATATCCTGGACTGTCAACTCGTTCCTGTGCCCCTACTATAAAGACCTCATGGTCCGGATCCCAATAGCTGACAATCCGGTCCAATAAGGGCTCTAAATCTCTCATTAGAGGGTTCTCCACAAACTTCAGAACCCCAAACCTGGCCAATGCACTGCGGACACCCTGATCCTCCTGGATCTCCGACCATAATGTGCCCAGGTCTCTCTCTCTCCATATGATCCGTAACTCTGCCATATCTGCACAAAATCATCATATTTTTCAGTGTACAGATAGGGAAGACTATATCTCAGCATAAAAACCCAGTTCTCAACCAAAAAACAACACAGGGAAAACCCTCTCTATGAGGTCGCACTTTTCAGGCCCAATCCTGGGACAGGTCGCAGTTTCCTACCCAAAACCTACTACCCAGGTCGCAGGTTTTGCCCCAAAAAGTGCGACCCGGCTATCAAGAAGAGTAGGGTTTTGTTACTAAGCTCTGGGTACCTAAACGGAACTTTCAATCCACTGAAATGAAATATTAGGGTTAGGCCTCTTACTTGCAACTGGCGGATCTCGATTCCAACGATCAGTTTGTCTGCTACGCTCGCTGCAAGATTTAGGGCCTTCTCTCCTCTCGACATTCACCACAGCTGTTGTGGTGGATTTGACACACGGGTGTACAAAATCGCATGAGTTTAGAGAGTGTGGTCTACCCTCTAAACTATAGGTAACAGGAAATATCTGGGGGGAGCTCAGAAGCATAAAACTTAAATGAAGTAATACACTAAAGTATGCTCTGTTAAAAAAATAAAACTAAAAGCACAAAAGAAGCTATATAGAGAGTTCCAAACAGTAACTAGGTAAACAATGGCTCGATGGCCTCTTCTTATTGAATGCTTGAAATGAAAACAAATCTTACCCACTTGCCAAAGGGCCCCTAGGCAATGGCTCTAGGTCCCGATGCAAGGATGTTTGTCCTTCAAGTTTTACCTTCTGATGCAGTCTAACTCTCTCTCTCTCTCTCTGTTTTAGTGGACTAACATGTTGGGTGGCTAACCATCAGGTCCTCTCTTGCTCCAGCTCCTTGGGTCACACATGATGCTAGTGTTGCTTGGGCAACTTTGGCCAGCATAACTTTGTGATCACCATTTTTTCATCTCTTGGTGGGTTTATATAGGTGAGCTTCAAATCCTCCTTCCCTCCTCTAGTACATGATGGATGGTGACCCAAGGGAGGGGTATGATTCCATTGTGTGCTCAAATATGCTTTTGTGTGCTCACATAATGCCTAAGGAGGCATTGCTGCTATCCTTAGGTGGATTTCACATAAGGAGAAACTATCCTTTTCTTGCTTGTGGTCCTGGAAAGTAACTTTTTTCCACTTCCAGGAATGCATGCTTATCAGGCTCCAGTGCACGCAGAAGACACTCTTTTTGAAGGAAAAAGTGTGCATTTGAGCATTGATGACTAGTTAAAATTTGATTTTCTCAAAACCTTAGATATTTTAAATACTTTTTGATTCCATAATGTATCCTTGTCCTGTAAATCCTTAGGCTCAACATTAATTGATGTTGTCTTCTGTTGTACGATTTTCCAGTGTTAACAGTTTCCCCCTAATGTGTAAGGTCTAGGAGGAATTGTATAGCCGAAATACATTATAGTTTCTTTTCTGTATTATACGCAGAGAGAGAGAGAGAGAGAGAGAGAGCGAGGCCTTCGTGTAAAATAGACAACACCACGCACCGTTTCCGAGATAACCATGACCTAAGGGACCCCTTGCAAGTAGACAAAATATACAACATATTTGCAAAATTTCAACGAGGCGGGCATGTCCCATGCTCGTGATGCTATGGCTAGTTAAACAAAATTGACAGATACATGTGCTATTTGTGCCACTACTGTGGTAGTGATGTTGGTGGTTGTTGACGATGACCATTGACGCCCTCAAGGGCGTTTTTTCTTTGACGATAGGTGTAATGTGGTACCCATATGCGTAATCTTGGTATGGCATATCACTATGCAATGTACGCATATGTACTGGCTGGGACCTTCCCATGAAAGCATTATTGTCAGAGACGCTAATAAAGGCACGGGTCTTTGACAGATCTTCATCAAAGTGCAATGGTTGTAAGGTATGATACCATCATGACATGAAAGCTTTTGCTGTAGTCGAATGTCAAGAGGATCGATGACATCTATGGACAATGATGTCTCCCATAGTGCCACCCGAGGATACCCCTTTTGGAGGGGTCATCCAAGGTACCGCTTCATTTTTGGAAAAGAGGTGTTGATGTCGACAAAAATGAAGCCTTAACCGAACCATAATGGGTTTAACATAGGCATGTTGGTGAGCAGTAGCTGAAAACGGATGATGGGGATTCAGTGGCCCAAGGTCGAAGTATATTTGAGTAGCATGGCGGCAGTCATAGGTATTTTTGAAGGGAAAAGTCCCTGGAGTCAGTAGGACTTCCAGGGCAGGTATGAACCGGCTATGATTTTCGTAATGGTGCATGCATGGGGGGTATGAAATACTTCAACCAAGGGAGATAGGGGGCTGCTGCCATGAGAGGAAAAAGTACAAAATGAGAGCGAAGAGGTGAAGGGAATTGTTTGTGATCTTTGTACACTTACCAAATGAATAAAATAATGGGGTTTGGTTTGTACAAAACACAGATATGGGTACCTCAAAACATGAAAGAGGGTTGCTCACTTGATGGTGAGAGGACGGCGTTTTGCTGGGGGTAGGGGTCCCATTGGTTGGTCTCATGTGCAGGGTTGATGAAGCAGAAGATGTCGCAGATGGGTTAACGTTGATGGAGGTATGGTTGGCCAAATGTGGTGCGTGGAGGTGCGTTTTTATTCTACTTGTACAACCCGATCGTCCGGGAAGGGGGTTAGTTTAAATGGTGAACTTGACCTTATGCATGGTATATGGATGGGCATGATGTGCTTCCCGGACTAAAAATGGTATGGCCATGGCGTCACTTGTGGGGTGATGTATGGTCTACTTGACATGACAATCGCCATGGAGGGGAGGCTCTACTGACCATCACGGACGTTTATCATATGCAGGGTGAGGTGATGATAAACGTGGTCGGGTATGAGAACTCTATGGTTTATTTTTTATGGAGAAATGATGTCAGGATATGCAAAGTTTTCTGGGACTCTATCATGCTGAGGGTAGAATGATACCTGCTCCGGAACTTTCGGTGGTGGGTGTTGTGAATGGTTTGCAGGTTCTTCCTGCAAAAAGCAACTACCTCAAGTGAAAGCAAATTCTTTCAATCCAATATTATTGAAAAACATGAATCTTGGAAAGGAAGATGGGAGGGTGCATACCTGCCAGCGCTTGAAAAAATATTTCTTCAGAAAGAAAACGTGGGGCATCGCTTTTGTTCATCATGGTATACTGATGATGGTGCAACTTACGGTTTGCAGAATGGACCTTATAATCTCCTATTATGGACCTCCGAAGTTCTGGAAAAGAGCGATAAATAAGGGATTATGGCCCTAATCCTATTCATTTGTACTCGCTGAGTTTTGGGAGATCAAAGGTGACAGCAGAGCCTTTCTTGTCGTTGTGGTCAACCTGTATGCTGGGGATTAGCGATATTATGCCGAGGTAACTCTCATGACGTCCTGCATTTTAATTTTTCCAGTTTGGTGACACCAGGGGTCATACAAATTAGGTTTGTAGGGCCTTAAAGGGGCTTTTTGCCCTAGATTGCGTGGGCGATCTAGAAAAATAGGCACCCCCCTTGCGCGTATTTCTCAGGTACAGCCACACAAAGGCACGTTGTTCCTGCCTCTTTGTGCGGAAGGGCATGCCTGTGAATGAAACAGGCACGCAAGGGTGCGCCTGTCTGAGAGACAGGCGCGTAAGGGCAGTGTTTTTGAAAAAAAATGGGTTTTTTTTGCTGTCCCTTATGATTTTTCTCCTTTGTACTGATGGGTGCCTCTTGCTTGGCAAGTTGGTATGGAGAGAACAAGATTGGCCCGAGATCCGGACCGCTCTGGCTGCTGATGCTGGGGCACGCCGTCAGTTGGCCGCATGGGGCCTCCTGAAATTTGCCGAAAACAAGTTCCTTCGGTCACAGGACAGCTTGTTACGTTATATCATACATCATTGGTGCAGGAGGCCCAACATGTTTGTTCTGAGGGGGGAAAACCTGATTATCCGTCCAGAGACGGATATTTACTTTGTGACCGAATTACTGCCTGAGGGAGAGGCGCTGAGGTATCCACTTCCTGCTGGATGGGTGAACATGGACAGGTTCCAGAGGAGGCATTGCGGTGGTGCGCCTCTTACTGAGGGGTGCATCAATATCACCTTAGTGACAGATGTGGCCGAGCGGTGTGCTCTGGCCATTATTGTGAAACTGGCGGGGTCGTTTGGGCCTCATTGAGCATCAGACCCATAGGTGGGGGTTTTACGCCATTTGAGGAATGGGAATTTCTTTGATTTTTCCCATGTATGCTTTGATGGTATGGTGTCACAACTGAACTGGGTCCAGCGTGGATCCAAATCATTTTTGTACACTAGAATTTTGTGCAGCATTATGTACGAGAGGGTCATGCTACTGAGGCTCGTGGTGGCTGTGCCTATTGGGGGGCCGAGGGAGCCATGCATGAAGAGCTGGGCTCCGGTGATGCCACATGACGGTGGTGGCATGGTGGGTCACTATTATAACGACATGACAGAGGCCTATTTTGAGGCCAATCCATAGATTTTTTTGCCATACCCTTACGCGGGGATGGACTTTCAGGGTGATCCAGATATTCGTCTCCCTTTTGGTTATGTTTGGGGTCCCACAGGTATGTGTTATATTTCTGCATTTACTCGCGTTTTTGTGTGCTTGAGTGTTCTTTATTGACACTAACATCATTTTGGTTACTCGTGCAGATGTTGGCGAGGTGGGATGCCCAGTGGCATGATTGGTGGGTCACAACTCTCCACCACGATCGCCTGGTGGTTGGGGAGGTGGTGTCATAGGTGGATCGGGCGGGGGTGTCGGTAGACGTAGTGGGGATGGTGTGGGTCCTTCTGGTGAGGGTAGTAGCACAAGTGTAGCTGAGGTAGCGGCTGAGCGAGATTGTGCAGATGCGGCTGAGGCACGCATCGCAACACTTACAGCTCAGGTAGAGGATCTAGAGGACTTCCGGGGTCGAGTGGACTATTTGACCCACGGGATGCCTGCACGAGGTCTTATGGATGACTTCAAGGAGGTATGGCTAGAGACAGTGATGGCCCATGAGAGGAACTACCAGCCTACTCTAAGATGGGTAGCTATCGCAGTGGCGATAGCAGCTCCGGTGGTGGCACCAAGAGTGGTGGTGGGCCCAGGTGCTCCTCTCGAGGGGGCACCCCCCTAGAGTAGATTTGTACATAGGGAAAGCACCCATTATGAGGATGCTTCCCTTATTTTTGACGACCTCTATATTTTTGGGCTAGCCAATGGGCCAGTGATATGATTTTTTTTACTCTGATACACATATTTTTTGATATATATATATGAGAGATTTTTTTTGCGGTTCTACATGGTGTGGTGTCTATTTCGGTTTATGCATTTTGTGTTATGCTAATGGATATACATGTTTTTGGCTTTTTATGTATGGTGGTTTGCCAGTCTAGGATATTGTTAGCTATGCGATCAGCTGTTTGGTTTTTATTCCTTGATACATGTGAGAATGTAATATAATCAAATTGTCTGCTTAATCCTCTGGCACACAAATATTTTCTAAATAGGTTTGCATCTCTGGTTTAAAATGTTTGGTTTAACTGCGAGACTACTAAATAGGAATATATGTAGACATGAATATGGCGAATACCCTGGTGGAGGGCCTTGCACATAAGTCGGATAATGGCATCATATTCTGCCTAATTGTTGGTTGCTGACCCGTTTCACACGTCGTTTGAACATAGCGGCGATCAGTTAGGGTAGTAGATGACCCAGGCGACTGCAGCTAAGTTTTGAGACCATCGTAAGGCTCCATCAGAAAATCCGAAATAAGGTTCAAGTTGGTGATCCATGGTGATATTTTGAACGCATTTAGGTTTTTTGGGTCAAAAATATTTTGGTATTGGGATTTTTGTGTACTCTAACTCTAGGGAATAAGGGCTACAAGGGTACTTATGGGTAGAACTTCTTGAGGTAAAGGCCGTTGACGAGGTTAGTGAGGTAGGTCCCGTCCGGTTCCGTCAAGATGTATGCCCCTTGCCGGAGGCAATGTTTGATGATATAGGGCCCTTTCTACAGGGTTTCGAACTTTCCTGGCCCTAAGGATTTTTTTGCGACATCATAGCGAAGGACTAGCTCTCCTTCAGTACACGAGCGAGGGGTGATGTGGCGGTCGAATGATGATTTTACCCTTTTCTTATGGGCCTCATTGTGTTGCAGCAATTGTCGCATATTTTCGTCAACTAGCTCTAGTTATACTAGGCATTGTTCTAGAGGCTGGGTGGCATCGAAGAGTTTGATGGTTGTATGCAAGTTTGGGATCTCGTGGAAATCGATGCAAGGGTGTAAGGTGCCTTGGTTTTTTGTGACAGGAATAAAGTTGAATTCATGTGATGGGGAGGTTGTTGAAATCCTATTTTGGGCGTGCGATGACACAAGTCGTATGTGATGAGTTGTGTTGCTAGCATGCGGCGGGGGAAGGATCTCTGCAATGGAGTCTTGAGTGAGCTGATAGTTGGCCTTCCCACTAGGATAGTCAATTCCCGGTAGATGGAAGTTGATTTTATCACAGAGATGTCTGAACATTTGTAGCAACGGACATCCCTCTGGTGCGTGATTATGACTGGTGCAAATGGTGCAAGGTACACAGTGCTAACAGAGTAGATAGTGTGAGAATATACACTACTCGATGTTCCATATGTGGACACTTGGAAAGGGTCGGTTGCGGACCAAGTCGTCTTTTGTTTCCATTTTTGCGTCGTGGGTTGAAACTTGCCTCCCTTTTTGGTGGGTGGCTGACTTAATGTTGCTCTAACTGCTCTCAGCTTGGGGAGATGTGTGTATTTTAATGTATGATGAAAGTGTGAGAAATTCGACACTAAGTGCGTGTGATCTTCTCTTGATTAGAGATATTATGTGGAGAATATTTACAAGGGGTTTGATTTCTCTGCATTGGTTGATTCGGTGAACGTTTAGATCACATAGGCCACATGTTATCCTAGGCTTGGCCTAGGCTTTACATGATTGGTGTGTGGTCTTATCCGGCTTGACACACCATTGCGGTGGTGGGATCGTTGGGTCGATGATGTATCTTTTATGCCACTCTTGGAGGTCGCTCATCCTCTTTTCTATGACATTAATCATGTCGATAGTGGGACAGAGCCGTGAGACATAAGTGCAATTTCAGTCATAATGATCACCCTAACATATCAGGCAAAATGTCCATGATATGGAGGTCCCATAATGCGTGGCTTGGGGATGGGCGGGGTACCATCGTCGCAATGCTGCTAAGTTAGGGTAGTGGACTACTATATGGTCCGTCTGCTTGCATAACGTGCATGCGGGGGGGTTCCGTGAACTGCCTGTAGGGGTAGCTATGGGTTCCCTGCTAGGCCGTTCTTCGGCTGACAAGAACATGATAGACCCGCTCATCTCCTCTGCTTGGGTCATGGAGCTACCGATGGATTTGGAATCCATATCGCCTTCTTGGGAGAGATGAACTATGGCTTAGCGGAGGCTAGAAAGGGCTAGTCAGAAGCGAGGTATGTAGTGACAATCCTCCAATAAGTGATTGTCGACGCATAAAGGGCATGTGAATTGTGCTGCCCGTAGTCCCACGTAGTATACCCTTTTAATTGGATACCATCTGTAAATGAGTTCCAATGTAGCACACTCTTCGAGGTAGTGGCCACGTTCATCGCATAGCGTGCAATGTATAATGGGCATTACCAGGGGGCACTCTACGTATCGGTGCTCCTCTTGTAAGTACAAGATGTTGTGCATCTCGTCATTAATAAACTGGATGGAGGGATCCTCTTGATAGGATCGCTCGATCGCGTGTAAGGCATCCCTATACCATGGTATTTCTGGACAATGGTGGGCATAATGCCCATAGGTGTCACAGAGGGCGCATGCGTGATTGGTAAGTAGCAGTTTGCCTGTACTTTTGGTGGCAAGTTCCTTTTTATGAGAATTTGGTTTTGAGGTGCCTACCTCATAGCCAAGGAGTGGTTTTAATTTGTCCAAATACGGGCATATGTGAGTAGGGTGTCCTGTGACATCACATATAGCACAGGCAGATGACTCCCGCTGTATGGTGGGGGTCAACACTTTCTTTCCTTTCTTGGAAATTTTATTTATCATGGTTGCTGGTTTTGCAGTGGGGATTTCCCTTGCGGGGGTGGTTTTAGCTGCTACTTGGGTAGGTTGGGGCTCCCTGGGATTGGGGGGTTTAACCCAAATGTAGTAACATTGGTAGCTGGCGTTCTTGGAGGGGGAATGAGATACCACACTGGGAATGCCAATGATATATTGGGTAATACCAGTGTTTCCAAGACCTGCTGGGAGATGAAGCCAGGAGGTGGGTAGAGGAAAGGAGTTTGGGAGGTGACTGCAGTAGCTGATGCCTCAGTTTTGTTACTGCTTGAGTCCATGTCCTGACTAACCTTGGTGCTTGATGTGGACATCATGCATATCGGGGCCCCTGTGGCATCGGGCAATACCTCATGGATAATAGGATGATATCCTAGGAATGATCCTAGGACGGACGATGGTTTGAATTGGCCAGCGCCATATGCTTGATACTGTAAAAGACCATCTGTGGTTGTATCTACATAGGGTAGAACCATGTTTGTGTTGGTCAAAGGATGCTTTTTTGTGTGCATTAGCTGGTCTACTGTAATGATTCGATCCTCGTGTGGGAACATCATGATGCGAAAAATGGAGGATGCTATGGCAGACATGGTGTACATGTAACTCCACCCAAAGATTATATTGTAATCCAAGTGAGCGTCCAAGACTTCGATGTCTATGTGGACCGTTTTTCTAGCTAAACAAACTAGTACATTTTGTAAGAGACAAACGGGGGTCGAGGGACGACCATCATATGCTCTGAGTGTGATGACGGAAGGTTTGAGTTCAGGGGCTCCTAACTTCTGCCATACATTCTTTGACATGATGCATGTGGATACACCCTCATCAATGACACATCGGTGAATAGTGATATTCTATACCGATACTAGTATCTAGAAGGCGACCATAGAGGGAAGCCTAGGGGTGGCTTTGTCTAAGTCAAAAGCCATCATGCACGTGTCGGCAGGGTTGACGGCACCTAATGCAGAAAGCAGGGCTTTCTATTGCTTCAGGCACGACTGCAGTACCTCCAAGGCGGACATAGCAGCAGGTGACTGGGCTAAATCGTCTACGATGCTATAATTGTGGGTTGATTTGGAGTAGTTACCTGCTCGCCTATTAGGCCCTTTAACCATTTTTGGCAATGGTTCCAAAGGAATATTTGGAATGGTCAAAGGTGCAGTCGGTGCAAACATACTAGCCCCTGACGTACCGGTTTCTAGTGGGGTGTCGTAGCTACAATTCCGGGTTTGGAAAAACATTTCTTCCCGAGCCATGTAAATTTCATGGTTGTTTTTCTCGGAATCGTTGGGGTTTTTCTGCTGAGTGTTGATCGTTCCTTGATGGGGGAAGGGTTCTTGCATAACTTCAATTGTCTGGGAAGATCCTCCTTGTCCTCGGTTACACTGAAGCTTTTTAAGCTCAGGGAGTTTGGTAAAATTGTGAGTATAGTGCTCGTACTCACCACATATTGAAGAAGAATGGTTTGTTTGTAGAGGTGGCCTTTTGCCTTGCTTTTGGGCATTGCTTGGCTCCTAGTTCTGGTTCCGGTTGGAGTTATCTCCAGCCCAGGATCGCGGTGGGCGCTGTTGGTTGTTGCCCCCCTGTCCAGGGTTCCCTTTGAGTTTTTTTTTTTACCTTTATTTTGACCACGTTAGGAGGGTAATTCTCCTGATCATACTGGTGTGGTTGATTTTGGGATAGCTACAAAAAGTTCACCTATGCATTGTTTTGCATTGGTGGGTTATGTGCTTGGGACTGAGCATACTATTGTCCCATGTTTGCACCTCTTTTAGCCATCGGATTTTGGATTTTTGTTTCCAGAGAATTTCCTCCTACACCTCTCGTTCCTCAATCTGATTTTTGAGTTGTTGCTCCTATCTGTCCAGCTCCTCAGTGTGACTGTAATTGATGAGTCGTTGTTAAAGATAGGCCATTTTGGCTTCCAGGTCTTGTTGACTGTGGAACATGTTGCCAAAAGTGCGTTGATTCCAATATTTTTGTCTGGCTTTGATGATCTTTAGCTTTTGCCGGACTTTGTGCATAGTGGGTCCATGATTGGGGTTGATGCTGTGCCACCAATGGACTACCATTTCTCTGAAGCCAAGATGAGGTAGCCATAATTTCTCGAAGCGAAAGGGTTTGCGCAATCCATGATCCAGGCAGTCCCAATGGAGCTGGATGGGCCAATGATCCGATCCTGTAGCCAGAAGTATAGATGAGAAAATATCTCCTCTAGATTGGATGACCGAATCCAAGACTAGGAAATGATCCAGTCTGGAGGCAATATGGTGGTGACCACTCCTTCGATTATTCCAAGTATGGATGCCATTAGTGGTTGGGATAACAATCAGATGATTGTGGAGAATAAAATCCTTGAACTGTAGACTGTCAGGGGGCGTCCCCCACACTTTTCTCTTAGTCTGGTAATGATCCAGGTGGATATCAGTGGTCACCCACCTATTACATTTGGACCAGCACCATCAATTCTTGTAGCTTTTCACATTCAGCACAACTTACTTTTTTTAGCAGGTTTTTAGGTCCTCCACTCCCGGAGCTGTTTTGGGGCCTTAATGATCCAGGTGGATATTGGTGGCCACCCACCTATTCCATTTGAAATCCCCACCATTAGTTCTTTCAGTTTTCAAGTTGCAACAAAACTTACTATTTTTAGCAGTTTTTTGGGTCCTAAACTTCCGAAGCCATTTTCAGGCCCTAAACGATGTTTTTTTTGGGAAAACGGAGAGCAAAATGGGTCAAACGAGCTATTGAGCACGTCAAACAGAGATCGGATGCCAAAGTTATGTCCCCGGGAAGTTGAACCACCAATTTACCCAAACGAGGCCCATAGTTTTGGCGCTTCATTTCCTAGGGTTAGGTTTTTGGAAGTTTAGAGTTCTCCATTGTTTCTCAATAATAAATAGGCCCTCGAGCCTCATTATAACATAGTTCAGAGGTCTGTAGCTATCACATCTCTTCTCAGAGATTCGCTACCCTAGCTATTTTATTTCCATTATACCTGTAAGCATATTTTTGTTATTTGATATTAATGAAATGAAGCATTATTTCTGCTACGTCTCTATGTTAATGGTTATTTCTGTATTCTATTGCGTTCCTGCATAAAATCTGGATCTGTGGAATCAAAGCGGTCTGATTTTTCTTGATCTTTCTTTGCATGTCCCCAACAAGGTCGGGTATAAGGAGTTAGGGCTCGATCTGGTGGAACCTTTGCAAGATCAGCCTCATAAACCCCGATGGACGCCCATGGGGGACGAAAAGAAAGATGAGGGAGCAGGAGATCCTATCAAAATATTGCTCGAGGAGGCCCTCGAAAGACAAAGGAACGCGATGATGGACAACTTTGCCCAGATCCTTCAACGGTTGCCCACCGGCGGCGCATCTGCATCTAGCAGCCACTCTGGAGGTGCGACTCCTTTTAAGGTACAAGTAAATTTTGACATTCCCATATTTGAGGGTCAAATAGATGCAGATGTCGTAGATAGATGGTTGAATCTATTAGAAGGATATTTCTCAGTTCATGAATTTTCCGACAGGGAGAAGATTATTTTTGCACTCCTCAAAGCTGCCCCCCATGTCAAGGACTGGTGGGAAACCCACTGTGAGAAAAAGGATGAGACAAAACCCTCTCTGTTCTCGACCATACCCACTTGGAATTATTTCCGAGACGCCATCAAGGAACAATATTACCCCATGGGGAGCTATGAGGACAAATACATCCAATGGACCATGCCGTGGAAACAAAAGGATCAAGATGTGCACGAACTAACGAATCTGTTCAATACCCTACGCACAAATTTGGGTATTAAAGATTCAAAGAGACATTTGGTGCTCAAGTACCGCAGCTGTGTGCACAAACACATTCAAGAGGAAATGGATTTCCTTGACATTACATCGCTTGGCACGGCATATCGCTATGCCGCCAAGATCGAGTAGAAATTTTAGCAAAAGAAACGAGACTTTGGATCTGCGAATCTGAAAGGTGCCCCCAAACTGAAGAACAAGGGGCAAGGCCAAAGAAATGCGACTCAGAACAACACCACAAATCCAAAGAAGGACACAGGGAAGTGGTGTGAATTTCATAACAGCCCCTCTCACAGCACAAATGAGTGTCGGGCCAAACAGTCTTTGGTGGCCGAACTAAAGGCACCCGAATCAGATGCATTTTCTGATCCTGAGTTAGAACCAGACAAAGGAAATGACAAAGGGAAGCAGATCATTGAGGCGGATCCCAGTGCCATTTTTGCCACCACCAAGATCTAGAGGGAGGGTCCAGAGGATCCAGAGGAGGGGCAGCGCCTCTTCCAGTCGCAGATGTGGGTGAAGAGTTCTCCACTTCAATTTCTCAACGATAGCGGAAGCCAAAAGAACCTCATTTCAGTAGAGGTCATGAAGAGGCTCAGCCTACCTACCATAGCACACCCATAGCCATATACCATCCGGTGGCTCCACCCAGGGAGATATCTCCACATCTGCCAGCAGTGGTGCCTTTCGTATAATATCAAGCCATTCACGGATGAGGTATTATGTGATGTTGCTCCTCTTGATGTAGCTGATGTATTATTGGGCCAACCATACTTGTGGAGGCGACATGATGTGTATGAATCTAGGCCTCGTGCTATTATTATTACTTTGGGAAATAACTTGTACAGGATACCGGAGGTAGTACCGCCTCCTGTCATGTCTTTGACTACTGCAAAAAAACGTAGTAAGATTGTTTCCCAAACCAGGAAATTCATTTTCCTTACAACTCACTCACAGGGAAAGAAGAATATTGTGGCCACAACCTCGAAACAGGGCTCCCTTGCACGGCTGCAACAGATGGACAAAGTCATGGAGGAATACGAGGACATTTTCTCCTCACTCATAGAGGTTCCTCTACACTGTCAAGAAAAGCACTCCATTGATCTGACTCCCAACGCACCACTTCCTGATGTTGCCATACATCCTGCAACTACACATATAGAATCCAAACATGTACTGTCTGAGGCTGATAAAGAAACCAATTTTACTAAACGCATCTAGCATGTCCACCCGCAGGTCCATGACATCTTCAACACATCTAATACTCAGTTCAACAGAATTTTCCTCATCTCATGGAGGATCTCAACGCAATGGGGACCATTGCTTCCTAATGAGGGAGGAGTGATCCAGATGGATATCGATGGCCACCCACCTATTCCATTTGGACCAACACCATCAATTCTTGCAGCCTTTCACATTCAACACAACTTACTATTTTTAACAGGTTTTTGGGTCTCCCACTCTCGGAGCCATTTTGGGGCCTTAATGATCCAGGTGGATATTGGTGGCCACCCACCTATTCCATTTGAACCCCCACTATCAGTTCCTTCAGTTTTCAAGTTGCAACAAAACTTACTATTTTTAGCAGTTTTTCGGGTCCTGAACTTCCGGAGCCGTTTTGAGTCCCTAAACGACGTTTTTTGGGAAGACGGAGAGCAACATGGGTCCAGTGTCCATGGACCCATGTTTCTCATTCAAAATTTTTACTTCTCAGGTAGATCTTTCTAACGAGCTATTGAGTGTGTCAAACGGAGATCAGATGCCAAAGTTACGTCCCCGGGAAGTTAAACCACCAATTTACCCAAACGAGACCCATAGTTTTGGCGCTTCATCTCCTACGGTTAGGTTTTTGGAAGTTTAGAGTTCTCCATTATTTCTCAATAATAAATAGGCCCTCGAGCCTCATTGTAACACAGTTCAGAGGTCTATAGCCATCACATCTCTTCTCAGAGATTCGCTACCAACACCCTAGCTATTTTATTTCCATTATGCCTGTAAGCATATTTTTGTTATTTGATATTAATGAAATGAAGCATTATTTTTGCTGCATCTCTATGCTCATGGTTATTTCTGTATTCTGTTGTGTTCTTGCATAAAATCCGGATCAAGTAATCATATTAAAATCGCCCCCTAGAATCCAGTGGGGATGGGGGTTCGAAGTGGAAAGGGAGGCAAGGTCGTATAGAAGCTCAATCTTGCTAGAGGAGAGTTGGGGAAAATAAACATTAGTGAGAAGGCCTTTGAGGCTGGTGCCCATGAGATGGAAGGTGGCTTGAAGGAAATGATGGGAGGCATGGAATTTAGAGAGGGTAAGAAGAGAAGGATTCCAAGAAATGGAAAGACCCCTAGAGGCTCCAATCAAATCAACAGCTACGGTATTATAGCACAGCCAAAGTTGGGATAGAATGGAATGGAAGGTGGAGCTAGTACATTTGGTTTCCTACATAAAGAAGATGGCAGTATTATTGCATCTAATACAATTTTTTATCATACGACACTTTGGGGGGCTATTGATCCCTTGAATATTCCATGATGTGAGCTTCATCATGTACTGGAGGGGTTCATAGCTTTAAAGAACTTCATCAACTTAGGGTATCTGCCAGATTCAACCAACTGATCCCCGAGGGTGATTAATATTTGCAGATCCGTTGGTCTTCCTCTTTTTCTTGATTCTCTCATAATTTTAATAGTTTCCCTTGGTATGTGTTCCCCCTAGATCCCAAGATGAGCACTTCCTTTGAGCAACTGTGCTTTGAGAAGGGCCTCCTCCAATTTGTCAATCTGCCTCGGAGGAATGGTGTGGTAAGCCTTGGAGTCGCAGGCTTTTTTCAATCCAGTGAGATCAAGGTCCCCAAAGTCAATAGTTTCCAGCTCCTCGATCATATATGAGATGGAATCTAGGGGGTGCTGTCTGCAGAGCCCTTGGAATGACTTGAGGGGATCTGAGGCCCAAGATCCATGGAGGCTTGAGGTTTAAGGAAATCAGATGGAGGAAAAGAGGTGGGTGAACTCGATGAAGCCATCAGATTAGCATTTGGATCAATTGTTGGCGGCATGTGCTGCACCGTCAAGTCGGGGAATGAAAAGTTGAGAGGTGGTAAAGATCCAAAAGCGGGAGTCGAGGGTGGAGCAGGATCTGGAGGGATAGAGGGTTTGGTCTTTTTCGGATCAAGGCTAGCAAGGAGATGGAATTTGTTGCTGGTTGAGGGTTGGGCACTGTTGCTGGAGGAAGGTTGGGAGTTCCCAAGGGGGGCGGGGTTCTTCTTAGCATGCCGTTTTCGAGGGGCAACTTTGGTGAAGCCATCAAGATCAGGGGAGGTGGGATTGCCAGAAGGGTTAGGCAGGCGATTCTAAGGGCAATCTCTGAACAAGTGGCCATGCATGTGGCATTTACGACAGCGGAAGGGAACATGTTCATAGTCAATAGATTGAATCCATTCAAAATCTTCATGCCATAAACTTACCGAATTAGGAATAACTTTTGCAAGGTGCATGTACACGCAAATGCGGGCCTAGGCAGTGTATCAATTGTGGTTTGTTTCTTTTGCTACTTTAATGAAGGTTCCCAAACAATTTCCAATCTCCTTGAGAGTGATTTCCTCCCAATATTCCTGTGGCAATGAGTAAAGATGGATCCATACTAGTGCCCAGTTGAAGTCTTCTTTATCGGGGTTGAAGCATTCGACCCAATCCCGAAGAAAAAGCCTTGCCGCGTTGAAGAAGTAAGGCCCTCCATCCATTACTCGATTCTTGTCTTCCAGGCAGGTAAATATGATGTTGAAGAAGCCTTTGGGGCCAAGCTACAGAGTGACTTGACCCTTTGGCTTCCATTTTTCATTGATCCAACCATAGAGGGCTTTTTCGTGGGCCAAAACCCAATAAATTTTTCGATCAGGGCATGGTCATGCATATACTGGATTTAGCTATTGATTCGCTCTGCAAGAAAGTGGATCTTGGGCCTTTTGGGCTCTATTGGTATACAGGTAGACAATTTCACTGTGTGCGCTTCATTGGCGCTAACTCCTTCCTGGGTTTGATTCCCAAATTGAGGCT
Source organism: Pinus albicaulis (assembly GCA_034641835.2). Classification (NCBI taxonomy): domain Eukaryota; kingdom Viridiplantae; phylum Streptophyta; class Pinopsida; order Pinales; family Pinaceae; genus Pinus; species Pinus albicaulis. The sequence continues at coordinate 1,339,622,344 of CM076570.1, read as the reverse complement.
CTGTTTTTTCTGCTGCTGAGTTCGAAGCCAGGGTCGATGCAAGATTATCAGATCTATCCGTTGAGGTAGTTTCAAGTGGATTTCCAGAGATGGGGGGGGAGGGGGGCGTGACGGGGTCCGCCCCTCTGGTTTCTGTCATATGGGAGGAAAGAAGAGATCGTGGTGTTGCAGGTGGCAGGGATGAATTAGGAGCGGTGTGGGCGCCCGCTGTGGGGGCGCTGAGGAAACCCTAGGGCTTCAAAACGGTGCTCCAAACTGACTCCACCTTTCTAAATTAATATTTAATTCATCGTCATAACCTGAATTATGATTATTAATAATAAACTAAAAATCCCATAAATAAATTAAGAACATAAACATGATCCACACCCAAAACTTAAAAAATGAAATTGAAGTATATGGAAATCATAAAATTGTTCACGTTTGAATTTTAAAAATATATGAAAAATGGTTTTAAAAATAAGATTTCCAACCAAATTTATGTGATATTTATTTTTAATTATGGACAAAGGAATGGTACCTGGGGAGAATAGGAATGAAGTCGTGGAGCATGTTGGTCGTTTGTATTACAACGGCCAGTCAACACGGGAACATGGGGTGGAGACTGTAGACATTCATATTGTCTAAGATTTCTCCTAGATTGTCTTAATTTGGACTAAATAAATAATTAAAGATTAAATATAGTTATTTATAAGTAGTTATTATTATTTATAAATATTAGTTGATTTATCACTAACACAATTATACAAATTAGACGAATAAATATAGAGTTTATAATATGAAAATATTTATTTCATAATATATTTCATATTGGTAAAATTATTTAATTTATATGGTTGGTATAGTATATAAGTTATACATATATACATAAATTTAAAGAAATGTGTAATAAAATTATTTAATCATGGAAATTTATTATATTTTATTATGAAGAGACTTTGTCACAATACCATAGCCTAATACTATGCCTTATGACTATTACATGTCTAAATAACTACAATTAATTTCATATGACATTTGTTCATATTCTATTTTTTAATTAATCAATTTGATTAAAATGACAAAAAAAACATAACTATTTGGTTGATAAATCTGAACCTTTGAGTTGTGAATATTATTAAGAATATTTTAGAATATTTCATGTAGGTGAAATTCCTACCATCCACCAAATAATTATTGATAATTAAATTAAATGTTTTGAATATCTATTCCAAAATAGACATACCTAAAAGCATAATTATTATCTAAGAGAAACTACACAATTATAATAAGTTTTCGTCTAATTTTTTTATGTTTTATATTTTTTTGGGCATATTTTCTACTCAAATGTGCTATAGTTATTGTAGGGATTTGTTGGAATCATATGTTTTCTCTATAAATTCTGTACAATCTCATTTCCCCAAAGTTTTTTAGGGCATTGAATCTATTTATGCATTCACAAATAGATTTTGAATTCAGGGTTGGGAGAGACAAAGTGATGATGATGATGATGATTTTAAAGAACAAGAGGCTAGAATGGATTTCATTTCAGACCCAGGAAACACAAGAGGCCGATTTTCACTATTTCAACAGTCGGTTAAGACATACTATAAATTCAAGTGTATTAGCAAAGGTGATGTTGAGTATGTAAGAAAAGGAAGCCAATCCCTCAGTGCTCTTTGAACTTCAGCAGATGAAACAGGATATGCGCGAAATGGCCAAGGCTCATATACAAGCAAATGCGTGTATAGGAAGGATTGAACAACAGCTTCTGAGCATGCAGCAAGCACAGATGCTGGGGTCTACTGTAAAAGACCCAGCACCTGTGCATTCTTCAGATGGTTGATACTTCACAGTTTCTAATTTTGTATGTTTTTTGAAGATAGTATGTATAGTTTATGTTTTATATGTAATTTTTATGGACATAGTAAAGAAATATTAGTTGTGTGTACAAGGATAAAACAATACCAATTTTGGTTGGCTTATAACTCTATGAGGTGGCCAACAGATCTGGTTTCCTTTGGGCAGGGTGAGGCCACTATCTTCAGTAGAATATGTATAGCAGCTTGCTCTTTACAAAATAGAAAATAGAAAGGTACTCCGAAGTTTACAAAAAAAAAAAACTCAATTTTATCAAAAATATTTTTGTGAACTAACCAAAAACTCTAAAATATAAAATAGTTAAACAATGCCTTCGAATAATGTGCTAGTGGTCCATAAAATGTAAATTTATTGAATATAAAACTTTTAACTTCTTTCCTTACATCCAAACAAACATAAACCTTCAACAAATAAAAAGAGTTTTAAATCATATATCATCTTAAAATTTTATATATATAAATTTTGAATCGTATATTATATTATAAAAACTTTACTACATATATTTTTTTTAAACAATTATATTTTTAAGTGATAGATTTGGTCTGAACTCATAATTTTTCATTTAATTCCAAGCAATAAATTAATGAATAAATGCACAATTAGGTTCCTAACAAAAATATTAGGGGGAAGCAAATAACATGATTTGAATTAGAGTGACACAAAATAGATTTCTACACAACAAATAGGTTCTTCTTTAAAACGACTCAGAGCCTATGTGGCTTCCATCATGGGATAGTAGCCTAATTGAGAAAATGTAGATCTCAATACTTTGGATGTGATCCAGTGGATTTGTTCTCTCTTGTAGATTTGGATCTCCAACCTCTCTCCACTAAGAAATTACTCTCAATCTTGTGTTATTGTTTTGTCTTTGGTTCAACCCTCGGCTCGATTTATAACTTTTTAAACCTAAGATTGATGGCCAAAATTAGCTTGTAAAGTTAATTGAAAATAAGTAACTTTAGTTAACTTTCTTAACTTTAGTTCTATTTACTTTGAATCAAGTACTAGTCATAAATTTAGCTTGCATTACATGTACATCTCATGCATGCCACATGTAACTGGTACATGCATGCAACTCACTTGCACACTTGGCATGTTGCAGGCAACTAACATGCAAGAAATGCATGCATGCAAGATTGCAAACAAGAAAAACTAAGGTAGTCAACACACATGGTTAGAAAGCTACAAGATCTTAAAGAGGAAAACTAATGTAGTGAAGACACATGGTTAGAAGGTCTTTAGCTGCTACAAAAGTACCCGAGGTGCATAAATCAACAATACATTTGGATTTTCTATATTTGAGAAATTTACACTTATATATATATATATATATATATATATATATATATATATATGACCAAAACCAACTGGTTTGAGTGGGGTTTAGTTTTCACAATGTATCAGTTTCAAACTTTATGGGAAGTGGTTGAGGATGGAAGCCACTTTTCTGGAATTAAACTATCCCAAATGCTTGAGTTGCAAATATAAAGAATAAGATTGGATTATATATATATATATATATATATATATATATATATATATATATATATAACCTAGAAAAGTTGGTTTGAGTGGGGTCTACTTCTCACTTTGACTTAATTTCAAATATTATGGGGGAAGGATTGAGGATGGAAGGCACTTTTCAAGGAATTAAATTATCCCATAAAATGCTCAATTAAATTTTGCACAATCCTTGTGATAACATCTCTCTCTACATTTTAGCCTAGATTCAACCTTATTTCACAAAAAAAAATCATATATTTATAATTCAAATAATCAAATAATTTTCAAAATAAAATAATTAATCAAATCTAAATATAATATATCATTTTACAACTCATTTCCTCATATATTTTCAAATTGATATAATTAATCATTCTAAATACAATATATCATTGTATAACTCATTTTGCTATTTTTTTTCCTCATTACAAATTTAATTACATCGTAAGGTGTCACTATTTGAAAACAACTTTGCTGATGTGCATCATGCCATAATGTGAAACCCTTAGATTATATGTTAGACGATTAAAACATTTTCAACCCTTGATGGAAAAGTTAGTTTACAATGTGTTGGGAAAAATACTGAGAGGGGGGGGGGCGTGAATCAGTATTTAGGGCTGAACTATTTTTCTTTTCTTTCTCTTAAAACCTTATGTTACAGTACTGCATCCAACATGTATGTCTAGATATCTTATTATGTCTTTACTTAGAGCATTACATCAGATAAGCATTAAGCATGAACTGAAATAACAGAACAAACCATCAAACATGCACAACACATATGAACACCAGGATTTAAGGTGGAAACCCAATTTGGGAGAAAACCACCGCTGCTGCAATCTCAGTCTTCAATATTTATTATAGAGAAAACTTCGTACAATATATATATGCTGGTGCAGACTTATACCAGCATGCAGGTACCCACTTGCAGAAGGCTACAACCTTCTCTCGTTTACCAGCTACCACTGGAAGGGAGCTACAACCCCCTCTCTGAAGGCTTTGACCCTCAGCACTACTGCAGACCTCGTTTCATCAATTTCCACACTAGATCCACCAGTTTCCATACGACATACCTTGCCGGTCACAAGATTTAATTATTTTCTGTATACTTACACCAGTTCTTCATGATATCGTCAGTCATCCAAACCAGAGATTTATCATCATCAGATTATATTCATGGGTGCATCGTAGTCTCAGATTTATCAGTTAAGAACAGAGCTCGCCCATACAGATATTATTTTTAGAAAATTTTATTCACAACCCTTACAATGCACACCTCGTTCTTTATTTTTCTTCTCCTTATATAGTTTTTTTTCCCTTTATTAAAACCATGAGTCAAAACCACGAACCGCTAGTGGTATTCCTTTTAGTTTGTCCCACGGGGCTTTTGATCTCTTTTTAATTTATTTATCAATTTTAAAGAAATTGACAAATAATTATATTTAAAAATTTTCGAATTCCCAAGCCTTATATCTAAAGTTTAACCCTTCGAACTTTATAGAAACATCCAACACTTCCAAATAAATTAATCTTGCGATAAACCTTTGACCCCGAACCCACATACATAGTTAATAGCCAATCCAATACGCCCATCGTACCACAGTAAACCTCGTGTAAGTCTAGCGTCTGATTACCGTTAGATTAGCAAGCTTCTAGATCAACGACGTATATGGATATCGCTCGAACTCCGATGCCGAACGTTAACAGGAGATGGCCCACCGTACCTATGTTAATCTTCACGCACCTTCAACAAATGATGACCGTCTGATGACCCCTTCCCAGATCAACGGCGCTCCACGATATCGTTGGGCGTCCTGGGTCAAACTATAACGCGCGATGGCGCACAATAAAAAGTGGTTTTGTAGAGTCGTACAGGGACGCGTGTCGCCCGTTCTATGGAATCGCTCCCCACATCTTGAATACCGCTTGCCCGTTGAAAGCAGTGCGATGAAAACCATAAACCGCCTTCACTGTTCCTCCTTCGTGGTTCCGCCCTTCGCTCAAGGTTCCGTTCATGATTCCAAAGGGCTAGTCTGGGTTTGCGTTATGACTCTGGTCTATCTTTGGCAGGATTTCCAATAACCAACGAACAAAAGTAGTTCTTTTCCGACGAGATTTCCTTACAAACATTGACTCGTGACAATTCAATGTCATTCCTTAATTCCGCTATGATATATATAACATTTCAACCTTCCATTTCAGAGTTCTATCCTGTCACAGTTTCGCTTCTACCTGTATATTCAAAAACCATCATATCTCTGCCACCATTAAGTTCTTCAGTGGATACACTGAATGCCTCGAGAGCCCCCTATATATTCAACCAAGTAATTCCATGACTGCAAATATCAAACTAAGCCAGATCTTCATTACAAGAAGGTCTCATCCTGGAATTCGAATCCTACCACCATGAATCCTCAACAGGGTTTCACTTTTAACTCCATTCACAGAGACTCATACAGAGATTCAGGGGATTCCACACAAGAATTACATCAGTCAATACACATATAATACACATATCCTTAACAATGATTTCATTCTTCTCCGGGCACCGTAGGTATCCTCTGCCCATTATGAAATTGATCACACAGGTCATATATATTCCAGATTTACTCATACTTAACACAATTCCACAGTTCTTCATTAACATATACAAATCTTAGCCAGATATTCAATTTGTCCTTCAATCTATTACCTTGTCTCTTCCTAGCAGCTCTCCCTTTTGTCATCTCCTTTGCAAACTGTATTAAACCCCTAATTCAACTCTACTACTTTGTCTCATCTGCTTCCTCTGCTACCTTTCTGTCTCTTTTGCCTTATGGATAGTTTAGGTGCTGCTCCTGTCTTTGCCAATTCCTTTGCCACCAATGACAATATTTCCAACAATCTCCCCCTTTGGCATTGATGGCAATACTCTTCCTATGATGGCCTTACAGAAGCGCTTTGTTACTTTTCCTCCCCCTTTGACATCAATGGCAAAGATTTTGATCAAGATCCTTTGAACCGATAATGCCATGCTAGTTCCCCTTATTATTGCTGCATATCAGAAGCAAATTTATGACTCATAGACTCTTTATTACTTCCAAAACTGATATCATCAACATATACAACCACAATCAATAGTTTGTCATTTTCAGTTTTTGTGTATAAGTTTCTATCAGCAGACCCTTTTGAAAATCCTTGTTGATGAAGATATTTGTCAAGACGATAGTACCATGCCCTTGGAGCTTGTTTGAGACCATATAGAGCCTTTTTAAGTCTACAAACAAGTTTTTCATCATTTCCCAAATGAATCCTTCTGGTTGTTCTATATAAACTTCTTCTTCTAGATCACCATTGAGAAAAGCAGATTTAACATCCATTTGATAAACTTTGATTTGTTGGAAGCTTGAAAAAGCAAGAAACATTCTTATGGTTTCAAGTCTAGCTACAGGAGCAAAAGTTTCTTCAAAGTCTATACCTTCTTGTTGAGCATACCCCTTGCAAACAAGTCTAGCTTTATTTCTTATAACATCCCCATTCTTATTTAACTTGTTTTTGAATATCCATTTAGTTCCAATGACATTTTTGTCATGAGGTCTTGGTACTAATTCCCAAGTGTGATTCTTTTCAATTTGATCAAGCTCTTCATTCATGGCTTGAATCCAACATTCATCTTTGCTAGCTTGATTGAAATTGTGTGGTTCAATAGTGGATAGAAATGCCAGATAGCTAGAAGATCCCACAAGAGTCCTTGTTTGTACACCTGATCCCTTTTCTCCCAAAATTTGAGATTCTGGATTATTCTTTTGAACATATATGGATGGAGCTTTTTCAGATAAATCATCTTCGGGTTCTTCATTGGGTTCACTGTCTATATCATTCATATTTGATGTAGAAGGATATATGTCATCATCGTCTTCATCTGTTGTTTGTTTTTCTTCTTTTGGAGCTGCAGGAGACTCATCAATAACAACATCAATACATTCAACAATATTTCGAAGTCTTTTATTGTAACATTTATATGCTCTACTCCTAGAGGAGTAACCAAGAAGTATTCCTTCATCTGCTCTGGGTTCAAACTTGCCAAGTTTTTCATCATTATTTTTGATAAATCATTTGCTTCCAAAAACTCTAAAATGCTTCACAGTGGGAGGATTACCATACCAGAGTTCATATGGAGTTTTATCACTATTTACACAAACATGTGCCTTGTTAAGAATATTTACTGCTGTATGTGCTGCTTCTCCCCAAAATGTGTCAGGTGTTCCGGAATCATCAAGCATAGCTCTAGCCATTTTTTGAACTGTTCTATTCATTCTTTCTGCTACGCCATTTTGTTGTGGAGTGCCAACTACAGAAAACTGTCTTTTTATGCCATGTTGTTCACAAAATTCAAGGAATTCATCTGATGTATATTCTCCTCCTCGATCAGATCTAAGACACTTGATTTTTAGATCTAATTCATTTTCAACCAGTGCTTTGAAGATCTAAAATTTCTCAAATGATTCATCTTTGTGTTTAATCAACCCAATCCAACACATTCTAGAGAAATCATCAATAAATAAGATATAGTATTGTTCACCACGTGGTGAATTTTCCTCACAGGTCCACATATGTCAGTATGAATGAGTTCAAGAGGCTTACTTGATGAACCTTCCTTGGCATTAAATTGCACTCTGGTTTGCTTACCGAATTGGCAAGATTTGCATATGATACTTTCAGGTAGTGTAATATTGGGAAGATCACGAACAGCTTTAAGTATGCTTGATTTGTTGATTTGAGAGAAGCTCAGATGCCCCAACCTTCTATGCCATAGCCAATTTTCTGAAGATTTACTCAAATAACATTGTTCTTTTGGGTTCTTCAATATATACAGGTTGTTTGGAGTTCTTTTTCCTTTTATAATTGCTTTACCTGTATCAAGATCACGTACCACACATTATTTTGAACTAAAGACAACTTCAGTTCCTTGATCACACATTTGACTTACACTTAACAAGTTATGTTTTAATCCATACACATACATGAATTCATTAGCTTTCACCTTTTCTTTTAGAAAAACAGACCCTTTTCCCTTAATGACCGCAGGAGTATCATTTCCAAATGTAACATTTTTTTTCTTTTTCTAGAGCACTATATGCAAGAAGTTTGTCTTTATCACCTGTCATGTGTCTTGAGCATCCACTATCAATGTACCATTGGTTTTCTTCATCTTCTGCAAATAACGCTATGCCACAATTTTCAACTTGTAATTCCTTCTTTTTCCATACTTTGGAGCTTGAAGGAACATGTTCTTTTGGCTGAACTTTGATCCTGCATTCAGATTCTTCATGGCCAAAGTTATTGCAATAAGCACATTCAACTTCATTTTGAAGAGAAGAAAAGTTGTTATAAGTTTTCTTCTCTGTTTTAATATCAATCCTTTTCTTTCTTGCTTCTCTTGTCATGATGGTTTTATATGCAACACATTGAAAAGATTTATGACAAAAATTGTGACATGAGAAACATTGTCCATTGAAGAAGAAATTTCTGCGATCATAAAATCCTCTATATGAATTTACTTGTTGATTGGTGTTTTTTTTAAAGACATTCCTGTTAGTTTTCTTTGAATTGAGATGATCATGCTTTACCTGTGAAGATTCTTTATTCCCTTGCTGAGTGGCAGCATGTTGTAAACTAGCTGTAACTGCTTTTAGATAATTTGATGCTGAAGCCTGAGAAGATTCTCCGATATATCCAAGACCTGTCTTTATAAGAGGAGAACGTTGTACATTGATCATCTCATCTAAGGTTTTGGATCCTTTAGCAAATCTAAGATTCAGAGTCTTTACTTTCTCAAGTTCTTTTCTTAGACTTACTACTTCACACTCTAATTTCTCATTGTGTTTATGCTTTTCTTCAAGCTGATTTTTCAGACTTTCCATGGTTATTTTACTCTCTTCTAAGAAAATTTTGAGTTTATTGTTTTCTTCAAGAAAATCACTGTCTTCTAGAGCATCCACAAAAGTATCCTTTTCTTCTCTATATTCTTTTTCAAATGCCATAAGAAGTCTAAGATCTTGTTCATATTCTTCCTCACTATCAGATAACCCATCACTATCTTCATGAGTATAGTAACTCTTCCTAGTGCTAAAACGATTCTTATTCCTTCTTGCTACTTCCTTCCCCTTTTTATGTGTTTCTTTATAAGGACACTTAGCAGCATAATGACCAACTCTTCCAAAATCAAAACATTTGAAAGGAAGCTTACCTCTGAACCGTCCTGTGCCAAGTTGAAGTTTCTTTACAAATTTTATCTCATCTTCTTCTGAGATATATCCTGATCCTTCTGGTTTTTGTACTTCCTTCCCTTTTGTAGAAGTTCTAAAGACTACTTCTTTGACTTCAGATGGTCCTCCTCTTCTCATTTCATATGCAATTAGTATGCCATGAAGTTGCACCACAGTAAGATTTTGAAGATCCTGCTTTTCTTCAAGAGCAGAAACTTTTGACTCAAATTTTGTCGTTAGTGATCTTAAAACTTTCTCAACCAAAGTAGATTCGATTATTGTTTCTCCCAGATTTCTCATACGATTTACAATATCATCAAGACGTAAAAAGAAATTGGCAATGCTCTCCTCATTATCCATTTTTAGATTCTCATATTGAATTCTGAGAGTTTGGAGTTTAGAACTTTTTACCTTTGCATCACCTTCATAACTTAGAATGATTTTGTCCCATATCGCCTTTGTTGTATTCAGCTGCATGACTTTGACAAATTCTGATTCAGTTAGACTTCCCAATAGAGCATTGACCGCCTTTGCATTTGTTTCATAATTCTTTCTTTCCGTCGGATCTGTTGGTACTGCAGCTGGATATTGATATCCTTGTTCAACAATTGCCCATACCTCTGCTCCCAGAGACTGAAGATAGGATCTCATCCTTGTTTTCCAGAAGATTAAATTGTTTCTGTTAAAGAGCGGAGGCCTGATAGATGTTGTTCCATCTTGATTGCTCATCTTGCTTGATCTTCCTTCTAGCGGCTAAGCTTTTTCAGAAGGACCTGCTCTGATACCAATTGTTGGGAAAAATACTGAGAGGGGGGGTGAATCAGTATTTAGGGCTGAACTATTTTTCTTTTCTTTCTCTTAAAACCTTATGTTACAGTACTGCATCCAACATGTATGTCCAGATATCTTATTATGTCTTTACTTAGAGCATTACATCAGACAAGCATTAAGCATGAACTGAAATAACAGAACAAACCATCAAACATACACAACACATATGAACACCAGGATTTAAGGTGGAAACCCAATTTGGGAGAAAACCACCGCTGCTGTAATCTCAGTCTTAAATATTTATTATAGAGAAAAATTCGTACAATATATATATGCTGGTGCAGACTTATACCAGCATGCAGGTACCCACCTGCAGAAGGCTACAACCTTCTCTCGTTTACCAGCTACCACTGGAAGGGAGCTACAACCCCCTCTCTGAAGGCTTCAACCCTCAGCACTACTGCGGATCTCGTTTCATCAATTTCCACACTGGATCCACCAGTTTCCATACGACATACCTTGCCAGTCACAAGATTTATTTATTTTCTGTATACTTACACCAGTTCTTCATGATATCGTCCGTCACCCAAACAAGAGATTTATCATCGTCAGATTATATTCATGGGTGCATCGTAGTCTCAGATTTATCATTTAAGAATAGAGCTCGCCCATACAGATATTCTTTTTAGAAAATTTTATTCACAACCCTTACAATGCACACCTCGTTCTTTATTTTTCTTCTCCTTATATAGTTTTTTCCCCTTTATTAAAACCATGAGCCAAAACCACGAACCGCTAGTGGTATTCCTTTTAGTTTGTCCCGCGGGACTTTTGATCTCTTTTTAATTTATTTATCAATTTTAAAGAAATTGACAAATAATTATATTTACAACTTTTCGAATTCCCAAGCCTTATATCTAAAGTTTAACCCTTCGGACTTTATAGAAACATCCAATGCTTCCAAATAAATTAATCTTGCGATAAACCTTTGACCTCGGACCCACATACATAGTTAATAGCTAATCCAATACGCCCATCGTACCACAATAAACCTCGTGTAAGTCCAGCGTCTGATTATCGTTAGATTAGCAGGCTTCTAGATCAACGGCGTATATGCATATCGCTCGACCTCCGATGCCGAACGTTAACGGGCGATGGCCCATCATACTTATGTTAATCTTCGCGCACCTTCAACGAATGATGACCGTCCGATGACCCCTTCCCATATCAACGACGCTCCACGATATCGCTGGGCGTCTTGGGTCGAACTATAACGTGCGATGGCGCACAGTAAAAAGTGGTTTTGTAGTGTCGTGCAGGGACGCTTGTCGCCCGTTCTATGGAATCGATCCCCACCTCTTAAATACCGCTTGCCCGTTGAAAGCGGTGCGATGAAAACCATAAACCGCCTTCACTGTTCCTCCTTCGTGGTTCCGCCCTTCGCTCAAGGTTACGTTCATGATTCCAAGGAGCTAGTCTGGGTTTGCGTTATGACTTTGGTCTATCTTTGGTAGGATTTCCAATAACCAACGAACAAAAGTAGTTCTTTTCCGATGGGATTTCCTTACAAACATTGACTCGTGACAATTCAATGTCATTCCTTAATTCTGCTATGATATATATAACATGTCAACCTTCCATTTCGAATTTCTATCCTGTCTCAGTTCCGCTTCTACCTGTATATTCAAAAACCATCATATCTCTGCCACCATTAAGTTCTTCAATGGATAAACTGAATGCCTCGAGAGCCCCCTATATATTCAACCAAGTAATTCCACGACTGTAAATATCAAACTAAGCCAGATCTTCATTACAAAAGGTCTCATCCTGGAATTCGAATCCTACCACCATGAATCCTCAACAGGGTTTCACTTTTAACTCCATTCACAGAGACTCATACAGAGATTCAGGGGATTCCACACAAGAATTACATCAGTCAATACACATATAATACACATATCCTTAACAATGATTTCATTCTTCTCCGGGCACCGTAGGTATCCTCTGCCCATTATGAAATTGATCACACAGGTCATATATATTCTAGATTTACTCATAATTAACACAATTCCACAATTCTTCATTAACATATACAAATCTTAGCCAGATATTCAATTTGTCCTTCAATCTATTACCTCGTCTCTTCCTAGCAGCTCTCCCTTTTTTCATCTCCTTTGCAAACTGTATTAAACCCCTAATTCAAATCTGCTGCTCTGTCTCATCTGCTGCCTCTGCTACCTTTCTGTCTCTTTTGCCTTATGGATATTTTAGGTGTTGCTCCTGTCTTTGCCAATTCCTTTGCCATCAATGACAATATTTCCAACACAATGCAGTTATGAAAAGAGAAAATGTAGAAGGTAAGGCATTGGGCGACCCTTCACCTGTACATTCTCGGATTTTAGAGAGGCATAAGTGTTACAATGCCTGCACCTCATTGCTGTTGGAAAATGCAACTGTTACAATCCCTGCACCTCATTGTTGTTGGAAAGGGAGAAGCATCATTGGTACTAGTTTTTTTTTCATATATGTGTAATGCCTCATTTCTCACATTTACTCTTCAACTAAGGGTTTTTGTGCTGTCTGTGTTGAGAACAAGGGTTTTTTTTCTGAGGGTTTGCAGAAATTCATCTTGAATTGACCCTGGTCGCGGATGGGCAAGCAGAGGAGGAGATAGTGGTGGATGTGGCGGCAACGGAGGAAGAGGAGGAGAACTTCGAGTGCCTCTCAGACGCGATGGTGCTGTGCATATTGAACAGAGTAGGGGACATAAAGGCACTAGGGCGATGCTGTGTGGTGTCGCGGAGGTTCAATGCTCTGGTGCCGCAGGTGGAGAACGTGATGGTGAAGGTGGATTGCGTCATATCGGGGGAAGATGGTGGCGGTCTTAATGTGAAGGGGAAGGGAATACTCACCCACATGTTGCGCTTCGTTGTGGGTAGCATTGTGAAGCCCTTGTAGGAGCTGCATCATCTTCTTGTGAATCCCAAGAAGGTGGCGTCAGTGGCGGCGATAGCTCTTGATGAGGTTTCTCATCATTCACCCAACGAAGTTTTGAGGAATTTCAAGGAGATTTAGAAGCTTCGGATCGAGCTGCCTAGGGGCGAGCTGATAATCAAAGACGTATTTTTTCTCAGGTGGAAGGCCAAATTCAGGAGCACTTTAGAAAGCTGCGTTATTCTCGACGCTTCTGTGATTGTAAAAAATGGCAAGGAAGCCTATGTTAAATCCTCGGGGACCTATTCTTCAAATGACGAAACCCTTGCCCATGTAGGGGACGAGAGTGGGATTATTCCAGAGTCTTTTTACACCAACAGGGGTTTGAAGCTTAGGTTTGTGTGGACTATCAGTTCCCTGATAGCCACATTTGTCAGGCACTTTCTCTTACAACAGATAATTTCATATCACCCTACCTTGTAGAGCCTCGTTCGCACTGATTCTGATGCCCAAGGGGCTCTCTGTATGGGCAAGGATCAGTTACAGGAGCTTCGTGATAAACCTCTTACAATTTCAGCTTTTTCAAACTGGACCTAGGTCCTTGACCTCAACATGAAATTGTGGTACGCTCCTTATCTTGAGCTTCCCGGTGGCATGGCTCTGAAGGGCGCAACTCTTGTTGCGATTCGACCCAGTGACCAGCCGGTGCGAAAAGAAAGTGATGCATTTGTTGCTAGTTCTTTCGATGAGCCTTTCAAGACCACGACTAGCCATCTCATCCGAAGATGAACTTATCTCCTTGAGATGAATTCCTTCTAGGGCTCCAAGAACAATATAAGGCTTTTAACTGATATGAACAGGGTCTCTGTGTTAAAGTTAATTGTTCCTTACCTTCTCATTCAAGAAAAACATCCTTGATGACCTATAATGTATCATCAGAAGGAGATCATGGATTTATGGAACTATATAGATCAGAGATATATTGATTTTACTGATATCACGAATCAAAACTAAAGATAAAGTTAAAAATACATTGTAAGCAGACTGTGCTACAATTAACTAGTGTCTTCCTAAGGAAAAGGGTTCACGATGAGCTGGTTCGATTTAAAGATGACCTTGGCAGTTCAGGGGTGTTTTCCAAGTGGAATCAGATACTGCTGTAAACCGGGATGCTTGAACATAGTATTTGGTAGCTGGTGGATTTTGGAAGTCAGCATCTCATGCATCACAATAATTACAAAAATATGATGGTACATTCCATGAAACAATATTCTGTGTTAAACTCGTTTAGAGTTCGCAATGTTAAGCACTATGTATGGACATCCTCTTTAGCATCGGATGGCTCTCTTAATGGTAGCTTTTAGAAATGTATGGCGTGTTGTGATTTGAAACATTGAAAAACATTCGTGTTGTAATTCAAGTTTAAAAAAAAAATTCTTGTTTGAAAAAATTCACAACAATCCATAGAAAATTTATCGATAATCACTCTAAGGGTTTCTAGTTTTACAGGCTGCGGCCACTACATAGGGAATTCAAATTTGGGAATTCAAATCTCAATTCTAGAAAAGGCACACATTTACAAAATAAATAAAATCATTCTTTCATATTTTCAATTCCATTAATTTATCGGTAATCGCTCTAAGGGTTTCTGGTTTTACAGGTTGCTGCTTACTCTGCAACTGCTATTTGAAATGATGCCCCCTTCTGTTTTCTTTGGTTGGTCCCATGTAAATACTATTTATCAGCCCTTTGTTTACTATTTTAGAATACCTTTGGCTGGGAGTGTATTGAAAATAATTTCTTATAGGTCTTAAACGATCATGACATTCATCATCATTGATGAAAATAAAAAGGGACCCTAAATCTGCTAGGCAGGTGCACTTATTTGAACCTGGTCATTCATTCTTTAACTTATTTTCTTTTTATTTGAAGATAAATCTTACATTGTTTGTGATGTATTCTCTATTGCAGAAATACCTTGAGAAATCCCTTGAGGATCTAGAGAATTCCGACTCAAGGAAGCCACAGTTAAAGTCATCTTACAGTGCCAAGGAATGGCGAGCTATGAAAAAGGCAACAAAAGAATGAAAGAAAACAAAAGGTGATTATTGAACGAGTTCTCATTTTCTTGTGTTTTAATGAATCGAGCTTCTTGTGGGAACTTGAAAATAAAAAGTCAACCAGGTCTAGAATCGCTTATTTGGATTGCAGACCTAAAGAAAAGCATAGAGAAAAGCATAAGATGTTATGTTTTCTATTTTATTTTTATAAGAATGGACTGCTCCCATTCTCATATTCTTGTATTGCCTTTACTACAATGATGTCCAAGTGCTGGATTTTTTTAATACACGGTATTGATTTAGTACGCTTGATCAAATGACTCAGTTGATGTCCTAGATTAGTGTTACTATAAATATATTTCTAGGAAATGCTACATATTTCATTTTTTGTCCTAAAATTTCCTAATCATTGGCCTTCAATTGGAAGTGCTGGAAGTTCAAATGCTATGCTTCTTTTAAATTGTTTTTCCATTTAATATTTTATGCAGTATTTAAGTTGGGTTTAGGTGACTTATGTTGAACAAAAAAACAATGAAAAATGCCCGAACCTCGATTTAGTACTCTTGATCAAAAGACCCAGTTGATGTCCTAGATTAGTGTTACTATAAAATTCCTTCCAGGAAATGCTGCATATTTCGGTTTCTGTCTTGAAATTTTATGATCATTGGCCTTCAATTGGATGTGCTAGAAGTTCAAATGCTTCTTTTAAATTTCTTTTCCATTTAATCTTTTATGTCATATTTCAGTTGGGTTTAGGTGATTTGAAGTGACAACTGATTTGAGTTGAGGTGATATACATAACTTGAGATGGATATGCAGAACTGAACCTACTTACCCTTTTGGATTATGAATTTGAATATGTGATTACAAGTTTAATTTCAGCCTCTTACCTATTAGATCTACTCAAATTGAATTATTTTTAAATATATAATCATGAAGTTCATTCAAACTAAATTGTAATTTTTTTTTGTTAAATACCTAATAGTTCACTCAAACTAAATTGTAATCAGTAAAGATAAATGAAGAATGACACAAATATATACTCACAAAGCCTACTGAATCATAGGCTGCCACAGTAAGAATATCAACACATGAGACCACTGCAGGACATGCTGCCTCCAACTTGCTTTTGATCTTATCAACTACATCAAAGCCTCTTATTGAATTTCTATTAGGATTTGATGTCTTCTCCCCTGTGAAGCTAGCAGTGTCATCAAGCAGAATTGAAGCATCACAACCCTGTATTGATACATTGCAATATTTTACATCAATCTGTTTTTTTAAACTGATCCACATCTCAAATGTCAGTAGTCAGTATTACATGGAGATATGTAACAAAGCTAAATTCACATGTGATAGATACTTGGATATATACAGTTGAATCTGAAATATATCATGCCCAACAATATATATCCCAAAATCTGTAATTGCTGGAAACCTTACATCTACTGTATATGTCCCAGGTACAACTAATCAGGTTACTATTATGGAAAGCCATAACTCTGTGGAAAGTGTTTTCGAACATTGATGTAAAGAGATCACTAATAAGGGGCAGTATTAGAATATACTAATAATAACGAGGCTTTTTATTATTAGAAAATGTTAAAATATTGATATAATAGTATGGCTTGATAAATCTGAAGTTAGAATTTTTAGAACTTTTAAAATGAAATATAATAATATTGTTTGATATATTTGAAGTTAAGAATTTTTAGAACTTTTAAAATAGAATAGAAGTGATTACAAAAAAAAGTTCAATAGTTAAATTTCTAGATATGTTTCAACTAAGAATCTTACGGCATTTTCTTTGGAACATTTGATAATGGTACAATTGCTAGTTTAATTTGTGTAATAAAAACTAATAATCCACATAATTTTACACCAATTCATTAATTGCACCCAAGTAAGCTGTATTTACCTTTCATTAAAAATTAGAGTTAGTTTCCATCATAGGGTTGTAATAATCACATTATTAGATGAAGCCCGGTTGAAACCTAACACCTATGAAATGACCTTTTTCCCTTTCACTATCAAATCATTGTACAAATCTCTCACTTTACATTGAAAATTTAGATCCATATATAACCAGAAAAGTATGTCTAAACTTCAAAAAAATATAAAAACTCTTTCGATGTGATGAATTGTAAGTAAATTAGAGAAACCACCATGGAAATGAGTTTAAATGTGATGGACTGCCTTAATAGTTTGAAGCAAATTTAATATACATGTATAAACTAAACAATCGATCCATTAATGGAGATTCATTACAAAATAACGACACCCTGTCACAATCAGTCATGACCGATTGATAATGTTGGATGTTTGTTGTTAATGAGATTAAGGATCCTCTCAAACAACAACACATCACAGGGAATCCTGAGAGCCCCCTGGTTCTCGTATCCGAATTCCTGTACAGAAGCCTCTAGAAGCTCAGAAAATAGGGGATGGTTGAGAACACTGGCATCTATCACAAACTTCATAACATTATCCTTCCCTACATACACAGGCACAAATCCCTTGGGAACAATATTGTTGTCGTCTGAATCCTGTCTTCTTCTCACATTTTTGTCCATCTTGACAAACGCCACTGCCCGCCTGGAGGAACGGATATTGGTAACTCTGTGTAGCAAACGATTCAACTGGCCCATTCTGCACGAGATTACGAAGAAACCAGGCTTCACTATATTTAGCAGAGCAGGTGAATATATGGGATAGAATACTACGCCTCTGATGAACTGCTATAACACTGAAAATCTGCAACATAGTGAGAATAGTGGAAGCCCAAGCAAATAGATTTATACTCGGAAATGCTCGCTGTACAATGGTACGATACTTCGTGTACCTTGCATGGGATATTGTTTTATATAACACACAAAGACTAAATCAAAAGTGGCACCCGATTTGAAAAGTCAAAGTCTAAATCGAACGTGGAGTGTCCATAATTGCGCACATTTTAAAGCGTGTGGAATATTTATGTAGACCGCGTGGAATATTTAACTAGAGAGCTGACCAGACTGTGAGTAAGGCTAAGCCGACGGTTTTGTTTTTTATTTTTATTGTATCAAATTATTTCTTCTTGTTGAGGAGATTCGAATTTTAAAATTCCTTAGTCAAAGTAGTTATTGTTTTTTTAAATTCAGTTAAGATTTTAATAAAATTTAGTAGAGATTTTTGTAAATTTAAATGTTTTAGAAATTTTTTGTATGATAAAAAATCTATTTTATCCAAAAATAAATAAATACTATTCAAACACTACTATACAATATTTCTTAATTTTTTTATTTAAATTCCAACTACTTTTTACCATACTCTCAATTCCTCCACCTTCATAAACAACTTCTTTTAAAACCATTAAAACTATAAACCAGCCAGTTAATTAAATTCAAATTCGTCGGTTTTAAGAATTCTGATACCTTATTAAATTCAAATTCGTCGGTTTTAAGAATTCTATATCTGTTTTCATAGATTTGGCGTTGGCGGCATTCCAATATTTTTAAATACGGAGTCTAAGCACGCTGCGGCAGAATGATAAATGCCGCCGCAGAGTACATTGAAGTTGTTGGCTTTCTATATACAACGGCCTCTATCCACGCTTCTGGTCTTTAATACTTTACTGTCATTATTTTTAACCATATTTGTTAAATCATTCCAACGAGAAAGAGATTATTCCTATAAATTTATTGCTTCACTAACTTTTATATCCACACTTATGGTATTTAATACTTTACTGTCAGTATTTTTAACCATATTTGTTAAATCATTCCAAGTAGAAACAAATCAGTCCTAAAAATTTCTTCGTTCACCAACTTTTATCACTGTTCAAATTTATAGAAGTTTTATTATACGGGAAGTATTGAATATAAAATTAATAATTTATTTAAAATAAGTATTGGATTTTTTTTTTTAATAAATTTCTTTCTTAATTAATTAATTTGTTATTTAATTTGACTTAATTTATAAAAAATTTAATTAATTGTCTATTTAACAGCTAGTTCTTAACAATTAGTTTTAATGGCTTGTTCTTAACAGCTAGTCTTAATGGTTAATTTTTAACAACTAGTTCTCAACGACTATTTTCGGGCATTGATGCATCTCTACTATTTATTCTTCGAGATCGATTACTTTCTCTACCTTGTCGTAAGGATGAACCACATTAACTGGTTCGAAATGTCGACCTAATCCTAATGATGTGATTAATCTGAAAGACATTTCTATCTATTGTTAGATAGGTTAGTGTTGCTATTCAAATTAGATAGAATGTTATAACTTGTATTGGACAATGTTTAATTAATAATTGTTAATAGCAAAACAAGAACCACTTATATGACGATGCTTTTTTTTTAAATAATCTTATTAAATATTTTAATCAAATTATATATGTGTGTGTGTGTGTGTGTGTGTGTTAACACTATTGTTTTTTTAACAATGATGATGATGATTATTAAGACCAGTGCGGTCTCTTAGACCTTAAGAAAGGAGAAAGAATCTAAGGTTGATTCTTCAAAATCTTGTTTCCATGATCAAAGAGAAGGGAAATAAGTGCTCCAAGATCCCTATAGGTGGGTTGGCTTAATAGGTCAAGAATACTCGAAGTGTGGCAGATGGTAGGGAATTGAGAGCGAATGTGAGTAAGAGTAGGACATTCTAAAAGGAAGTGTTTTTCATCTTCCACCTGCTTAGAATCACAAATTTGACAGATTCTACCATTCCAAGGGGTCTTGAGAATAGACCACTGCCCGGTCTCACTCCGAAGCTCATGGAAATTAGTACTTATCTTATTGATGTTCATTTTTTTCTTATTGTTGGACAACACAAAACACACGTAAACACCAAAACCAGCATTAAAAGAGACCGTGAGATTGTTGAGAATGCAGCAAGATGATGGAGCTTAGTGAAATGAAGTCGCCTTCACTAAGTGGGCCCGCAGGCGAATTCTGGCGCAAAGTCTATTTTTAGACTATGTCTATTTTTAGACATATGGAGCATGGTTCGGGGATTCCAGTTTGAGATTCTTGGAGCATTGGTCATGTTGGTAAAAATAGATGAAACTCTATTTTTTAGGTCGAAGAGGTCGAAGGCTATTTTTAGACTGCCTCTCCTAAAAATAGGGAAGTCAAATATTATTTACCCTTAATAATATTTGGACTATAAACATCAGTTTATTCTCTTGGAGCACTTCAGTTCGAGCTATAGATGTGGCACATGCAACTGCCAGAACAAAATACGCTTTTCTTATGGGGTATTGAGCTCATGCATGGTTGACTTCAGTTAGGACTTCAGTGGTAGAAGTTTGGAGGAGTTAATGAGACAGCTAGTGGAGTTGTGTTCTATTTATTTTAGTTGAACTAGTTGAGATTAGTTTAATTAGCTAATCAATTAGTGATGAGTGGAGTGAATTAAATATTATTTAATTCATTAATTAGTAACTCATTATTCAACTCAAGAACACATCAGTTCACTACAGTGCATGATCATTTCAGTGGAGACCAGTGAAAGAGATAGATGAAAGGGTAGAGTTAGCTGTCAGTTGTGACTATACTGTTGCTATTTGCAACACATAGATAGGTGGAGTAAGTCTATGAGGATTGCGCAGTTCAGGCTGGTGGTTTATCTATATAAAGAGGCCATCCCATAGCATTGAAACACGCAATAGAGGCTGGCTATCAAGTGGCTAAGGATTGGAGCAAGTGTTTTGCTAGATCTAGCTTGATAGTGTGTAGCAATTGAGGGTGTGCATGAGAGCTTGTGAAGAGTTTTTGTACTATGATTGCTACATGATTTCTCCATTATAATATACACAATAGCTGCGGGGTATTCAGCTATAAGCTTTCCCCATACATACTGTGTTAATGTGTATGATGATTTGATGTGTTATCGCTTGATTTTATTTCCGCATGTGTGATGATCTGAGTTGGTTGAGTGGAAGAGATTATGTGTTGTGTATGAAGATCAAATAGTATGTGACCAGGATAGTCTCGGTGGATAATTATTTATTATTCAGCAAATTTCTACATGGTATCGGAGCTATTGAAGCTTAGATTGATCATCACAGTGATTACAAACTTATTTCGGTAGACAGAGTCTGCATGCGGGCCAGGTAGCCTCCGGATTCATCTTTCTTCGGAAAGTGAAAGGTCTGGTAAATGCCCCTTGCAGTCAATCTCTGTGCTAGAAATAATTTGTTCTCACAGATCTAGAGCGGCCGAGCTTTGAGGTGGAATTCGAAATTTTGCAGCAGTTTTGTTTTCTTGGTGCCAGTGTTGAAAATGTCTTTCAACGGTTTGCGACTCGAATATGCTCTTGAAGGTAGTTCGAATTATGTTGCATGGAAGGATCGCATGGAAGCAATATTAGAAGATAATGGTCTGAAGGAGTTCGTAGATACGGATGTCCAAAAGCCCACTGATCCTGCTGAAGTCGATGCATGGCAAAAGAAGATGGCGAAGTGTCAAAGGATCCTGTTGGAGGGCGTCAAGGATCATATTGTATCCAGCCTGCATGGAAAGGCTACTCCATATTTAATGTGGAAAGCTTTGACGGATCTATTCCAGAGTAAGAGTGACCAAAGGAAGCTGGTGCACAAAGATAAGCTCAGGAACATCAAGATGGAGAAGGGTGACAGTATCGCCAAATACCTCATGAAGTTCACTCAATGTAGAGATGAGCTGGGAAGTGTGGGGGTGACTGTCGAAGACGAGGACATGGTCGACCTGGCTCTCCTTGGTCTTCCGAAGGCTTGGCACTCATATCAAGATAGTGTCAATGGTCGGTAGAAGCTGTCGGGATGGGAGCGCCTTTGGGCAGATCTCATGCAAGAGGAGATAAGGAGGACTACTCGAGATGGATCTTCATCAAAGGGAGCTGATGAAGAAAACTACGCTTTAGTGGCCAAAGCAAAGAAGGGGAAGGGTAAGAAAACCTCTCATTCTGGTGCAAAGGGCAAGAAGCAGGATATGGCGAAAGTGAAGTGTTTTCACTGCCATGATCACGGACATTATGCTACCAATTGTCCAAAGAATAAGAAGAAAAAGCAAGCGGGAAGATCTGCAGATGGAGAAGCTTTGGCTTCACAGTTCGAGCTTGACTTTTCACTGATTGCATGCTTGGTTTCAAGTGTGATGGGATCGGTGTGGTTCTTGGACAGCGGTGCGTCATTTCATATGACGGGAGATCGGGAGTTGTTCTCAGATATGGAGGACAAAGATTTGGGTGTGCACATCGAGATGGGCGATGACGGTAGATACAGTGCATCTGGTATCGGTACCGTATCCTTTCAGAGGGAGTCTGGTAAACCCTTTGTCTTAAAGGATGTCATGCATGTACCTGGATTGAAGAAGAACCCGATTTCAGTAGCGATGTTGGAGGATAAGGGTTATGATGTGGTCTTCAGCGAAGGAAAAGCTTTCCTGCGCAGTAAGACTACTGGAGAGACCCGGAAGATAGGGGTTCGAACTCAGAACCTTTATCAGTTGCAGGTAGATGACTGCGCAGCAATGGCATGCAAGGCGGGAGAAGTGGTGAGCCGGGATGATGAGGGCGAACTGTGGCACAGGAGATTGGGCCACCTTCACCATGGAGCTTTGAAGATCCTGCAGCAGATTTCTACTGGGCTTCCTAAGGGCACTCTTGCGCAGTCAGATCAGTGCAAGGGGTGTACCTTGGGGAAGTATGTGAAAGACACCTTTCACGAGAAGGATAGTCGCACCCCGACGATCCTTGAGAGAGTTCACACAGACATGTGTGGTCCTTTCTTAGTTGCTTCAACAGCAAAGCACAGGTATTATGTGATCTTTGTTGATGATTTCTCTCGAAAGTGCTGGATCTTCTTCATGCAGAAGAAGAGCGATACATTCGCGAAGTTCTGTGAGTTTAAAGCACTGGTCGAGAAGGAGTCGGGGAAGAAGGTGATTGCTCTGAGGAGTGATAACGGTGGTGAATTCATCTCAGCTGAATTCAAGGAGTTCTGCAGCGCAGAAGGGATTCGGAGAGAGCTCATCGCACCCCATAACCCACAGCAGAACGGGGTGGCTGAGCGGAAGAATAGAACGATTGTGGGTGCTGCACGGGCGATGTTGCATGATCAGGGCCTACCCCTTCACTTGTGGGCTGAGGCATGCAATACAGCAGTGTATGTGCAGAACCGTTGTCCTCACAAGGTTCTTGGCATTAGTACACCGGAGGAGGCTTATTCTGGCAAGAGGCCTGATATTTCCCATTTGCGGATTTTTGGTTCTCCTGTCTACATGCATGTGACGAAGGATGCGAGAAGGAAGCTGGATCCGACTGCTGAGGTTGGAATATTTGTGGGGTACACTGATACACCTCATAACTATCGGGTGTATGTGCCAGACAGTCGCAAGACTGTTGTACGACGGGATATAAAATTTCAGGAGGAGAAAGCCATGCAGTGTTCGCTTGAGAGGGAGCTACACTTGCATGCAGATGAGGAGTTGTTAGTTCCTAAGGAGGAGCTTCCGGATGTGGATCGGCCACAAGAGGAGGTTCAGGAGGTGGAAGAAACCACCCAGGCAGCGCCAACCATCAGAGGGCGCATGCGCACTACAGAAGCTGAGCGACTGGCTCGGGATGCAGAGAAGGTTGTAGGACCACCTACAGCACAGCGCAGACAGAGACAGTCACCGGATCGGTACACTCGATACATGGCTCTTGTGAGTCAATGTGTTGTGACAGAGCCATCCTCTTTTGAGGAAGCTGTGGAGGAACCCGCATGGGTTGATGCCATGATCGAAGAATATGATTCGATCATCAGGAACAGTGCATGGGAAATTGTCCCAAGACCGGTTGGGAAATCAGTTGTAGGTTCGCGATGGATCTACAAGGTGAAGCAGGCGGCTGACGGGAGTGTGGAGAAGTACAAGGCGAGATTTTTCGCCCGTGGCTTCTCACAGATCGAGGGGATTGACTATGAGGAGACCTTTGCACCTGTCGCAAGGTACTCTTCCATATGGACGATCCTTGCTCTCTCGGCGCAGATGGGGTGGCACATTCATCAGATGGATGTGAAGACTGCGTTCCTCAATGGAGTTATTGAGGAAGAGGTGTACATAGAGCAGCCTGAAGGTTTTGAGATCTTCAGCAGTGAGTCGCATGTGTGCCGACTCAAGAGAGCACTGTACGGGCTGAAGCAAGCACCTCATGCTTGGTACACTCGGATAAACAGCTACTTCACCGGGCTTGGATTCTCCAAGAGTGAGGCGGATCCAAACCTGTACCAGATTGTGGTGGAGGGGAAGCTGTTGATCATCGTACTGTATGTAGATGATCTGATTTTGACTGGCGATGAGCAGTTGATACTTTCATGCAAGGAGGATCTTGAACGAGAGTTTGAGATGAAGGACTTGGGCATCCTTCATTATTTCCTGGGATTGGAGATTTGGCAGCGCAACGGAGGACTGTTTGTTTCTCGGGGCAAGTATGCTCGGGAGATTCTGGAGAGGTTCAACATGCAAGGCTGCAAGCCTGTTGACACTCCTCTTCCTGGTGGTTGGAGGAAGGAGGATGCTACTTCAGCGGAGGTAGTGGATGCCACTGTCTATCGACAGTTGGTGGGGTCGCTTATGTATATGGTCAATACACGACCCGATATATGCTATGCAGTTAACCAGCTTTCGCAAGCTATGGTTAAGCCTACCAAGCTCTTTTGGAAGGTAGGAAAGCATGTATTGCGCTATATTAGAGGCACATCGGGATATGGTCTATGGTACAGACAGGAGGATGGAGCGAAGCTTTCTGGCTTCACTGATGCAGATTGGGCAGGGAGTCCAACGGACCGAAAGAGCACTTCTGGAGGAGTTTTCAACATTGGGTCGACAGCAGTTTCCTGGTACAGCAGGAAGCAGAGATCCGTGGCACTCAGTTCAGCAGAGGCCGAGTACATGGCAGCAAGCTTGGCTGCATGTGAGGCTATTTGGATGAGGAAGATCCTCGCAGGTTTGTTCAGGTTGCATTTGGAGCCTACGATGATCTACTGTGATAACCAGAGCTGCATCAAGCTCTCGGCTAATCCAGTTTTTCATGATAGGGTCCAAACACATCGACATCAGGTACCATCATATCAGAGATTGTGTTCAGTGGAGAATCATGATGCTTTCATATGTTCCCACGGAGGATCGGGATGCCGACATCCTGACGAAGGCGCTCACCAGGAGCAAGTTCGAATTCCACAGAGGCAGGATAGGGGTTGCAGATAATCCATATCTTGCCGAGAGGGAGTGTTGAGAATGCAGCAAGATGATGGAGCTTAGTGAAATGAAGTCGCCTTCACTAAGTGGGCCCGCAGGCAAATTCTGGCGCAAAGTCTATTTTTAGACTATGTCTATGTTTAGACATACGGAGCATGGTTCGAGGATTCTAGTTGGAGATTCTTGAAGTATGCAACATGTTGGTAAAAATAGATGAGACTCTATTTTTAGGTCAAAGAGGTCGAAGGCTATTTTTAGACTGCCTCTCCTAAAAATATGGAAGTCAAATATTATTTACCCTTAATAATATTTGGACTCTAAACAGCAGTTTACTCTCTTGGAGCACTTCAGTTTGAGCTACGAATGTGGCACATGCAACTGCCAGAAGGAAATACGCTTTTCTTATGGGGTATTGAGCTCATGCATGGTTGACTTCAGTTGGACTTCAGTGGCAGAAGTTTGGAGGAGTTAATGAGACAAATAGTGGAGTTGTGTTTTGTTTATTTTAGTTGAACTAGTTGAGATTAGTTTAATTAGCTAATCAATTAGTTATGAGTGGAGTGAATTAAATATTATTTAATTCATTAATTAGTAACTCGTTATTCAACTCAAGAACACATCAGTTCACTACAGTGCATGATCAGTTCAGTGGAGATCAGTGAAAGAGATAGATGAAAGGGTAGAGTTAGCTATCAGTTGTGACTATACTGTTGCTATTTGCAACACATAGATAGGTGGAGTAAGCCTATGAGGATTGCTCAGTTCAGGCTGGTGGTTTATCTATATAAAGAGGCCATCCCATAGCATTGAAACACGCAATAGAGGCTGGCTATCAAGTGGCTAAGGATTGGAGCAAGTGTTTTGCTAGATCTAGCTTGATAGTGTGTAGCATGGGAGGTAGTGCATGAGAGCTTGTGAAGAGTTTTTGTACTATGATTGTTACATGATTTATCCATTATAATATACACAATAGCTACGGGGTTTTCAGCTATAAGCTTTCCCCATACATACTGTGTTAATGTGTATAATGATTTGATGTGTTATCGCTTGATTTTATTTCCGCATGTGTGATGATCTGAGTTGATTTGAGTTGGTTGAGTGGAAGAGATTATGTGTTGTTTATGAAGTTCAAATAGTATGTGACCAGGATAGTCTCGATGGATAATTATTTATTATTCAGCAAATTTCTACAGAGATTAGAGATAATTTCATGATTGAGAAGATGTGTCTTTTGAATTTAGGGACATAGTTTATGCACATTTAGTTTATACTTAGAGACCAAAAATTTTCCAAAAGGCAATAGCTACTTAATGGAGACGAACAAGTTAAACAACATTGAACACAAGAGTTTTCTTAAACTTGGTTTAAACCCTATTCAAAACAACCTTTGATTTAAGTTGGTATAGCATAGATTGATAAGTTGCTATAGCATAGATTGAGGAATAAAGGAAAATTTTGGTCTGTAGAATGAGAATAATATTAAATATATTATTACATAAAAATTTTAAAAAATTATGATGTGATAAATAGTTGAAATATAAAAATAAAATTCAGATATTATAAGCTATTGATCAACCCTAATTTAAAAAACTAAAATGAAATCTTTATTTTAAATATTGAGAAATATGAACATTACTAAAATAATAATAAATTCTCATTAGCTCGTAAACAATATATGATAGAATATTTTTTAACCTTTATGACATTTAAAAAATTGAAGATAAAAATATAATTTTTCAAAATGTCTAACATATATTCAGATTAAATTTCAATTTTAAAAAGTTGCAAAAGCTTAATTAATAATTACAGTAATAATGAATTGTTTTTTTGTGTTTGTCAAGTTATTTGTGATCCTTCAGGTTTGACTTGTAGCTGACTCATGGGCATCTAATCCATCAAAGTCATCTATGGACCCCACTTGTCACACCTGGCTTAGTCACAATGGAAAAAGTATATTTTTATCTTCAACTTTGTAAATGTCATAAAGGTGAAAAAATATTTTATCATATATTCATATTAAATTTCAATTTTAAAAAGTTGCAAAAGCTTAATTAATAATTATAGTAATAATAAAGTTGACTAGATTTTGTAACATGTCTTCTTCATTAAGATATTTAGATACATCATCTTAATCGGGGAAAAAGAGAATTGAACCGAATACCATAACAATTAGCCTCATCACTATTTAACCAAAACCTAATAAACATTTAAATTAAAATTATTAATAATAAATTAAAAATCACATAAATAAAGAAAATGAACTTGATCGGCACTCAAAACTTCAAAACATTAAAAAATTGAAGTATATGCAAATCATAAAATTTGTCACGTGTGAATTTTAAAATTACATGAAAGAAATGGTTTTAAGAAAAGATTTCGAACAAAATTTATGTGATATTTATTTTTAATTATGAACAAAGGAATGGTCCACCTGAGGAGCGTAGGAACCAAGTCGTGGAACATGTTGGCCGTCGTTTGTATTACGACGGCCAGTCAACACGTGAACATGGGGTGGAGACTGTAGACGTTCATATTGGCTAAGATTTTTCTCAATTATTTTAATTTTGACTAAATTATTAATGAATAAAATAAAAGTAAGATTAGTTATAATTATTCATAAGTAGTTGTTATTATAAATGTTATTGGATTTATCACTAACACAATTTTAGAATAAATATAAAATTTATGATATGAAAATATTTATTTAATAATATATTTTATATTATTAAAATGATTTAATTTATATAGTTGTACTAATATATAAGTTATATATACATAAATTTAAAGAAATATGTAATAAAATTATTTAATTATGGATACTTATTCTAGTTTATAATGAAGAGATTTTGTCACAATATCATAGCCTAATACTATGGCTTATGACTATTACATGTCTAAATAACTATAATTAATTTTATATGACATTTGTTTATATCATATTTTTTAATTAATCAATTTGATTAGAATGACAAAAAAGGCATAACTATTTATGGGATAAATCTGAATCTTTGAGTTGTGAATACTATTAAGAATATTTCAAGGAGGTTAAATCTCTACCATGCACCAAATAATTATTGAGAATTAAATTAATTTTTTTGAATAGCTATTCCAAAATAGACATGCCTAAAAGCATAATTATTATCTAAAAGAAATTGCACAATTATAATAAATTTTGGTCTCATTGTTTTATGTTTTATATTTTTTTTGGCATATTTTCCACTCAAATTTATTAGAATTATTGTAGGGCTTTGTTAGAATCATATGTTTTCTCTATTCTCTACAATTTGAGTGCCCCAAATTTTTTTAGAACATTGAATTCATAAAGAGATTTTGAACATAAAAACACAAATTTACCAAAAAAATATTTTTCAAAATTAACCAAAAACATTAAAATATAAAATAGTTAAACAATGCCTTAGAATAATGAGCTAGTGGTCCATAAAAGATAAACATTCACTATTGCTAAATTCTTTTGAATATTATACTTTTAACTTCTTTCCTTACATCCAAACAAACATAATCCTTCAACAAACAAAGACAATTTTAAGTCATATATCATCTTAAAATTTTATATATAAAACTTTTAAAATATTATATTATAAAAAATTTAGTACATTTTTTTATTATTTTTTTAAAACAATTATATTTATTAAGTGATAGATTTTATCGGAACTCATAACTTGTTATTTAATTCCAAGCAATAAATTAATGAATAAATGCGCAATTAGGTTCCTAACAAAACTATTAGGGAGAAGAAAATAACATGATTTGAATTAGAGTGACACAAAATAGATTTCTACACAACAAATAGGTTCTTCATTAAAACGACTTAGAACCTATTTGGGCTTCCATTATGGCATAATGGCCCAATTGAACCTATTTGGGCTTCCATCATGGCATAATGGCCCAATTGAGAAAACATAGGTCTCAATACTTTGGATCTTAGATTTGCTCTCTCTTGTAAATCTGGATCTCCAACCTCTCTGCACTTCAAAATTACTCTAAACCTTGTGTTGTTGTTGTGTCCTTGTCTCAACCTTTAAGCTCAATTTATAACTTTTTAAACCAAAGATTGATGACCAAAATTAGCTTGTCACAGTTAATTGAAAATAAGTAACTTTAGTTAACTTTGTTATCTTTAGTTTTCTTTACTTTAAGTCAAGTACTAGCCATAAATTTAGATTGCATTACATGTACATCTATGCATGCCACATGTAACTGGTGCATGTATGTAACTCACTTGCACACTTAGGCATGTTGCATGCAACTAATATGCATGCATGCATCATGCAAGATTGTCAAGAAGAAAAACTAAGGTAGTCAAGGCCATGCTTAGAAGGGGGCAAGATCCTAAAGAGGAAAAACTAGAGTGGGATTTATTTCTCACTAGGTCTCAATTTCAAACCTTATGGGGAGCGGTTGAGGATGGAAGTCACTTTTTTGGAATTAAACTATCTCAAATACTTGAGATAGAAAATTCAACAATAAAATTGGATTTTCTATATTTGATCAAATTTAAAATTATATACATATAACCTAGATTAGTTGGTTTGAGTGGGATCTAGTTCCCACTCTAACTCAATTTCAAATATTATGAGGAAGGGTTGAGGATGGAAGCCATTTTTCAAGGAATTAAATTATCCCAAAAAATGTTCAATTAAGTTTTGCACAATCCTCATAATAACATCCCATTGTAAAGCGTTACCAAGATTCAACTTTGTTTACCCAAAAAAAAAATCATATATTTATAATTGAAATAATCAAATATTTTTCAAAATAAAATAATTAATAAAATCTAAATATAATATATCATTTTATAACTCATTTCCATAATTTCAAATTAATATAAATAATCAATCTATATATAATATATCATTTTATAATTCATTTTCTCCTTCGGGTCCCTCATTAAAAATTAAATTTAATTCTGGTAATAAAAAGTAAAAATCCACGTAATTGTACACTAATTCATTAATTGCTCCCACCCTACTTTCTGACCAGTAAGCTGTCTTTACCTTTCATTAGAAATGAGATTTAGTTTCCATCATAGGGCTGTAATAATCACATTCTTAGATGAAGCCCGGTTGAAACCTAACACCTATGATGAAATGACCTTTTCCCTTTCACTCTCAAATCATTGTACAAATCTCCCACTTTACATTGAAAACGTAGATCCATATATACCCAGAAAAGTATGTTTAAACTTAAAAGAAATATAGAAACTCTTCCGATGTGATGAATTGTAAGTAAATGAGAGAAACCAACATGGAGATGAATTTAAATGTGATGGAGTGTCTTAATAGTTTGAAGCAAATTGAATATACATGTATAAACTAAACTATTGATCCATTAATGGAATTTGGATGGATGCATTACAAAAGAACAATACCCTATCAAAATCATTCATGACAGATTGATAATGTTGGATGTTTGTTGTTAATGAGATTAAGGATCCTCTCAAACAACAACACATCACAGGGAATCCTGAGAGCCCCCTGGTTCTCATATCCGAATTCCTGTACGGAAGCCTCTAGAAGCTCAGAAAATAAGAAAATAAGGGATGGTTTCATAACATTATCCTTCCCTACATACACAGGCACAAATCCCTTCGGAACAATATTGTTGTCGCTTGAATCCTGTCTTCTTCTCTCATTTTTTTCCATCTTGACAAACGCCACCGGCCGCCTGGAGGAACGGATATTGGTAACTCTGTGTAGCAAACGATTCAACTGGCCCATTCTCCACGAGATTACGAAGAAACCAGGCTTCACCAGATTTATCAGAGCAGGAGAATATATGGGATAGAATACTACGCCTCTAATGAACTGCTATAACACTGAAAATCTGTAACAGAGGGAGAATGATGGATGCCCAAGCAAGTAGATCTATACTCGGAGATGCACGCTGTAGTATGTACAATGGTACGATACTTCGTGTACCTTGCATGGGATATTGTTTTATATAACACACAAAGACTAAATCAAAAGAGGCACTCGATTTGTAAAGTCAAAGTCTAAATCGAACGTGGAGTGTCCAAAATTGCGCACATTTAAAGCGTGTGGAATATTTATGTAGACCGCGTGGAATATTTAACTAGAGAGCTGACCAGACTGTGAGTAAGGCTAAGCCGACGGTTTTATTGTTTTTCTAAATTCAGTCAAGATTTTAATAAAATTTAGTAGAGATTTTTGTAAATTTAAATGTTTTAGAAATTTTTTAATGATAAAAAATCTATTTTTTCCAATAAATAAATAAATATTATTCAAACACTACTACTATAATATTTTTTAATTTTTTTTAATTTCGACTCCAACTACTTTTTACCATCCCCTCAATTCCTCCACCTTCGTAAACAACTCCTTTCAAAACCATTAAAACCATAAACCAGCCAGTTCATTAAATTCAAATTCGTGGGTTTTAAGAATTCTGATACCTTATTAAATTCAAATTCGTCGGTTTTAAGAATTTTGTATCTGTTTTCATAGATTTGGCGTTGGCGGCATTCCGGTATTTTTAATTGCGGAGTCTAAGCACGCTGCGGCAGAATGATAAATGCCGCCGCAGAGTACATTGAAGTTGTTGGCTTTCTATATACAACGACCTTTACCGACCCTTATGGTCTTTAATATTTTACTGTTATTATTTAAACCATATTTGTTAAATCATTCGAAGCAGAGACAGATTATTCCTAAAAATTTATTGCTTCACTCACCTTTATATCCACAGTTATGGTATTTAATACTTTACTGTCATTATTTTTAACCATATTTGTTAAATCATTCCAAGTAGAAACAACTCAGTCCTAAAAATTTATTCGTTCACCAACTTTTATCACTGTTCAAATTTATAGAAGTTTTATTATATGGGATTTATTGAATATAAAATTAATAATTTATTTAAAATAAGTATTGTTAGATATTTTAGTGTTTTTATTTAAATTTGATAAAATGTTATAACTTGTATTGGTTAATGTTTAATTAATAATTGTTAATAGTAAAACCAGAACCACCTATATGACCATGTTTTTTTTAATAATCTTACTAAATATTTTAATCAAATTATATATATATATATATATATATATATTAACACTATTGTTTTTTAATAAAGTTGATGATTATTAAGACCAATGCAGTTTATTGGACCTTAAGAAAGGAGAAAGAATCTAAGTTTGATTCTTCAAAATCTTGTTTCCATGGTCAAAGAGAAGGGAAATAAGTGTTCCAAGATCGCTATAGGTGGGTTGGCTTAATAGGTCAAGAAGACTCGAAGTGTGGCGAATGTGAGTAAAAGTAGGGCATTCTAAAAGGAAGTACTTTTCATCTTCCACCTGCTTAGAATCACAAATCTGATAGATTCTGCCATTCCAAGGGGTTTTGGGAATAGACCACTGCCCGGTCTCACTCCAAAGCTCATAGGAATTAGTACTTATCTTATTGATGTTCATTTTTTTCTTATTGTTAGACAACGCAAAACAAGTGTAAGCACCAAAACGAGCATTAAAAGAGACCGTGAAATTAGAGATAATTTCATGAATGAAAAGTTGTGTCTTTTGAATTTAGGGACATAGTTTATGCACATTTAGTTTATACTTAGAGACCAGAAATTTTCCAAAAGGCAATAGCTACACCCTATTATATTGTTGTACTCATAGGTATGTACAACGCATTCATCTTCTATGTAGATAGATAATTGAAAGTTAAATAAACCTATAAATGTAAAAAAAAAAAAATATTGTCTAACATTTTAGAATAAAAGGAATTTATTGTTAGTAAATATATATAAAATTTAACTAGACATATGAGAAGACCAATTCTACACCCGCTCTACATATTGTTATCTATGTTGACACATTGTAATTAGGTCCAACATAAGTAATAATACAATAAAATAAGGTGACAAAGATAAAAGAAAAATAGTGCATATCAATTTTGGCAAACTGTAAATGTCGCTATAATTATTTTTTTTGCACTATAATATGTTTTCGATGGACAATAACATTTGTGGATACGTAGGTCGATTCACTTGCTAAAACCTATAATAACTATGGTATGCAAGGAATATAATTTTTCTTCAAGTATGTGTAAATATAGTCAAGTTTCCAAATGAGATAACTGTATTTTCGTCACAAATGTCTATAAATATTGCATGGGTTGAATTTAGGACAAAGTGAGTTTCAATTATTTATTTCTAAAATTAAGGCACTATCCAATTGCATTACATAGGCAAACAATTATTATGTGCTGAATTCATGCAATAAACATCAAAACATTGGAAATTTGAATTTTGATAAGGAATTTAGAATCAAATGTCCACAGTGAAATGCATTCTTTTTACCAAACTTTGCTCTATACTAATAATAATAATAATAATAATAATTCAATAAAACAAATAACACAAAATAGTAAGCATAAACATTCTATAAAAATTGTAAAGAAGATGGAAACATAAATTGTGAAAACATTGAACTCTATTTCATAGAAAACCCTCACATTTTTTTTTAGTGACAAGATATCACACATGAAAAAAATAACAAATGCATCCAATCATGCAATTAAATTCACATCATTTTGAAATAGCTAATTTTACATCTTTGTACATTTAGACTAACAAATAAAAAAATTAATCAATTTTAGCCAAATAAGGCTAATATATTAGTTGTTGTCTTCTTATTGAGGTTCTACTAAGTTCAAGTGTCAAAATTAAATTAATTAATGTAATATTGATTTTCATATCTACATTCAGTGAAATCGTGAGATTTTATTAATCTACAAATCCATCTTTTAAATTTCACAAACAAATATGTTGCATGTGGATATTTGACACTAACTCAATATTCTTTGCATATGAAGAGACATTTTTCACCCAACAAAAACAACATATGCACCAAAATAAACTACATGTAATTCACTCGCCACCACTTTGGCATTGAAAGTTCCCATCACTAGTGTTCTTATTCACTTTATCTCCACAACTCTATATGTGACTATTAGCCTCTTCCATTTCCATAAGAAACTATAACTAGTTGTTGCTCGAGAAGGTGCAAAGAGAGGCTGATAGGAGTATTGTTTGTGAATTATTAATTTGAAGTAATTGTAGTTTTTTGACATGAAGGAAAAAAGGTATTGGAAAATCTCGAATTTTGAAGTTCAATGCCAAACATTAAAACTTAGTTGAATCTCTTAGTTGCAGGGCTATCCAAACAATAAAACTTTTTGTGAAGCATATCCCTGTTTGAAAATTGAAAAAATGTATGATATAGAGCTTTCACTGATTTCTTAAAAATTATGTTGAATATTTAATTCACGTCATTTATTAAATGAGAGTGGACCACCCATGAATCTAGCCTAAAAAACTGTCTTACACAATCTAAAGAAATATATGAATTGTGCTTTCATTGATTTCTTTTAAAAGATGGATTACCGAGTTTTCATAGCGGCACATATCTGTGTACATTATACATTCACCGCCCAGGTAAGCTATGATCACACTCACCAGATTCTGCCTTTTGAATGTAGAAAGAAACTCAGTCCGTCAGTACAAAAGTGTTAGCATCTCCAACCCTTTAGCCCTTCTCATGAGCCAGAAAAACATAAATTTGATCAATATTTGTGCCCAGCATAAAAGTTGGCTAAGCCATGTATGAGACATTCATGTTACCCAACAATGCCACCTTTTCTTTAAGCTCTGCCAATAATGATTGAATTTGGACACCGACTGAATTTATTGCCCCAAAGTAACTTTGACTGTGATCAATCTGTCTGGAATTGATATGATTGCATTAGTAAAGGTCACTGATGGATTTGTTCTATTGAGCAATCTTTCTGGAATTGATAGATTTGCATAGAAAGGGATCCCCCAGACCAGATACACACTGCAACAAGGTTAGACACTATAGAAGTTCCTTTGGCGAGAGGCAAAACTCAAGATTACAGATAATTGGAGCTTCCTTTTAACGAGAATCAAATGATCCGTCTTATGCAGTGACAACAGTTTCAATAGCTGCACAATCCGCTCCTCTTGATGACACAACATTTTTGGTGCTCTCTGCATCTTCTTCCTCCCATATCTTTGGCAGAGCTTCTCTAATGTTGTGAATACTTTCGAGGGCAAAATCTGCTCCCTTTGTTCGGATTGAGGTTCCAACCTATTGACAGTGAAAGCCACTATTAAAATTAGATGAAGATTCGATCAATTATACCCATTTACAAAAGCCTCATATCCCATTTAAAATCAAATTGTCTTACCAATAGTATGCAGGCCTGCACACTTTCCTGCAGCTATATTCCGGAGACTGTCATCAAAGAAAATCTGCAGGGAAACATAATAGAGTTGGACCTTGTTACAATGACAAGCGCAAGGTAAAAAAAAATGGATGTTATATGCTCTGCCACAAGCCATAAATAGTTTTTTGATGTTGAATTGTAGGTTGCCAGATTGTTTTGAGACTAGATTACAATTGAGTATAACAGTCCCTTTGTAGCTCCTCTTTTCTGAAAAGGGGGATGTTCGAGAACAAATGTATAATTGAGCAATATGTGGGATGTGATCAGACTAACAAGTATCTCTTATTGTTTAAACATCTTTGTCACACACCTTCAGCTTTATGTTTTGGGATTGTATTATTGCTGAATACAATATTCTCTTTGAGGATCCTCTTTGTTGTAAAGGGACTATGTCTAGAGACAAGTGGGTAATTAGGCAGTATGTGGGACATGATCATAGCAACGTATGCATCTCTTTCTTGTCAAAATACCACTGCAACATAGCTTTCCAAAAGACAACTAAGTCATTCACCCTGTGGTAAGTTTCTTACCTTTAAATGAGAATTGGGTCTCCAGATTTCAGCTAGGATGGCCATTTTTAGAAAAGGTATAAATAATCCTGGGCCCTCACACTGGGGGCAAAGTAGAGATGCTAGCTATCCTTGTTTTTGTACCAAGGGGAATTTGGTATAAACTTTCTACGTTACCTAGATGGGTCAATCCTAACGTAGATCTATATTTATAATGTATTATATAATTTGTTTTCATGAAAAAAAGGATCGCTGAAGGAAAATGACCATCAAAATCTTTAGTTCCATACCGTTCTTTGAGGATCAACGTTTGCAAAGCGAAGAGCCTGCTCGATGGCCTCCTTTGAGGGCTTGCAAATTATGGGTGTCTTCGGGATTGTAGAGTTATCAGTGGTCATGTTCCATTCATTATTGGTTTCAGGATTTTTTGTAGGAGGATTAAGTGTCTCAAAGCATATTATGCCTTCAAAGCAATCTTCTAACCCCAGCCTGTTAAGGACCTTTCTAGCATGAACTTTGTTACTGTTTTTAAATATCTGTTTCACATAAACAAAGTTACAAACGGTCAATAAGTATCATTATAAATTTCCAAAAAAAAGGCCTAGGACTTTATCATGTGTTATCATGATATAAAGAATTTGAAGTGATCCATATGATCTTACAATTTTCCTTTGAGGCATGCTGAATAACATGTTCTTCAGTACAAGATATGGTCTAAGATTCTCATATGGCAATCTTCCATGAACAAAACTGTATAAGAAATATTTGTTTCAAGTGAGTGAAGCAAGATAGTGTTTAAGGCCAAAAACAATCAATGGTATTCCAAACAATCTAAACAATGAAAGTCAAATCAGTGGCATATTCTCTGGTTTTGTTGAAATTTGAAACATTAGATAGCTGTAAATTCACCAACCAGAAGATGTTAGATTTCTTAGGTACCTGTGGTAATCGTCACAGTCAAATTCATAGCCCACTGCCTGCGTAGATCAAAGAACATTGTAAAAAATAAGCGATGAATTCATGAACATGAAAGTCGAAAAAGAGGATCTTAATTCAATTGCAATTCTAAGCCATGATGTTGATCATAAATCCATTAGTACCATATTTTAGAAATTGATATGGATAGTAATTAATCACTACAATGATGTGATTTATTTAAAAGATTCTCTAATTTACAATATGGATCACAAAAGTCTTAAATCTAATATGGGTAGTAATTGTTAAATAAAAACATCTTGAACAACTTAAATTTATATTCATACATCATCATTACATCATCATTACTGGGACAAGAAGAGATCCTTGAGGCTTGAGAAACAGGGTTTCAGTCTCATGAATTTGCAAAAGGTCTCTTGGCAGAGTGCTGTCCAATAAAATCATAAGAACCCATACAGTAATTATGGATAGTATTTCTCAGATGCTCTGCAAACATTCTAGGAAGCAAGTTCTGATTTAAAGCAGCTCATAATTTCAATCTTAAGCTACTTGCTAACCAATTACAGATAAGGGGGTTGCATAATTCATTAGTAATCAGCTATAGAAGGCCCCCAATGCTAAAAAACAGTCATTTTAACCTTAAAAGTTGAAATACCATGCTGAATTACATGACACAATAGGGATTGAATGCTTACCCTGAGTCCAACCAAATTTGTCCCATAGTTTTATACAGCTCTTTGCTCAAGTTAGGGACTCTGCTCTTTTCAACTCCCTGTTTTTGATTCACATAATCTATGATACAACAACCAGACCATACACACAATTCAAACCTCAAAAATTCCCTCAATGCCAAAGTAAAATTCTTAATTGCATCTACAAGCCTAGTAGGGGTGGGGTGATCCAACTCTCAGTGTGTGCAACAGTGCATTGAATCTACAAAATACATTGGGGGTATTGAATATGAACACGAATCCCATGTCCATCTGGGTCTGATCACTTTCAAGTTGCAAAGTTGGAGACGCATATAACGAGCTCATGTAAATGCCTAGGAATTAGATAGGAGCACTCTAAATATGCAACTACAAGCTTGCCCGGGTGCATTTCATACCCTTATTTAGATTAAAAACTAAAAATTAATATTTCCCCCCCAAAAAACCGAACACTCTAAAATTACATAAATTTTGAGGCGTAGACTAGCTACAAGATTTGCCTGCGATGTTGTTGGTGCATGCTGCAGCAAGTTCGAAACTTAAGGGATATAATGTGTCATCCAGATCTAGAACAACAGAGTGGAATCAGAAACTAATACATAGAGCATTACTTCGATACACATTCAAAAAGAAAAAACATAAAAAAAGAAAGAAGTGTGATGCGCACCAAACAGTAGCCACTCATATGGAGGCCTCTGGTCTGTCACGCGTCGATTCTCATCCAGCACCATTATTGATCACTCTGCAATAGATTATACCAAAAAATTATCAACCCGATTCACTGTAGTATATGCACATAAAAGGCACCAAAACAAGAAAATTATACGAAATAGTTCTCCAATTTTGAAACCCCAATAACTTTAGAACAATCTAAGAAGATTGGCTATAAAGAGTACCAAATATGTTTGAATGTTCAGATCGAAGTTCCAATCTGCTAACGATGTTAATGAAATGAAGGGGGAAAATGCAGGAGAATATTGGGTGGCTTAAATAGATCTCCAAACGGCTCTGATGAATTGCTGAGAATCTTCCATATTGTAGTGGCAGCGCCATCGTTGACATTAATTTGTTGTCACTTTATTAGCGTGCAATTTTCTGAGGAATTTTCGGAAACTTAGGACCAAAAAAACAACTAAGAAACTTGGGATTACTGTGTGTTTTGGTTCAGGAAACACTTGCAGGCAAAGTTTTCCTCATAAGTGGGCAGAGCACCTGAAATTCCAAATATGTAACTGATGGAAACAAATTGTCTTTGTCACATAAACAAAAATTATAAGATTTATAAGCTTGTAAAAAGCAGCTCATAAGGCCTACAATAAAAGAGGATGTTATAAACCATAACATATAACTACGTATGATGATATTTTGAGGATATTTTCATCAATTTATAATGCAGAAAAACAAATCTCAAAACCAAAAGACAATATAGAACATCATAGCAGGGCAAGCTAACCATTCATCTCAAGTTCAAAACTCACTGAAAAAAAAAAATTTCAAAACCGAAGACGATGTACAATATAGACCATTACGGCAGAGTATGCCAACCCTTGATCTCAAGTTCAAATCCCACTGAAGGGAAGGGAATTGCATCAATTTGAAATTAAATCTTTAACATACAGATAGGACCATTGGAATAAAATAGTTTTCAAATAGATAATCATCACAAGTGACATGGCTATTATATCAACCCGGTGACCTGTACCCCAAAGCCAGTTTCTTCTGGATTGACAAATTTTTTGGTGCAGGTGTTACCTTACAAACGATGTAAGCCTCACATAGCACTAGTTTTTCCTTTCAAAGCCACCAAAGATATTGAAAAATGGGAACAAAATAACACAGGATGTTTACTAAAAAATCAAATTATGCTAAAAATACCTGGAACATTTTGGGGGTCTCAGAGAAGGATAGAGACATTGCCAAAAGCCGCTTAAGTGTTTTTCCTCATAGGTCTTTTAATCCTCCACGATAGTTAGACCCTAACCCTACGTATTCACAAAGCTGATTCTCTATGTCGATATTAACCCTTCAAAATGCAGATCTACGCCTCTGGTAGTGGCAGCAAGTAACAATCCCAACTCCCTGCCAATTTCAATAAGCTGCTAGTAGTTCAGCTGAGAAATCTTGCCAGATTTGGCAAGCTCACCAAGGTCAAGAACTCCTTCAGGCTTTCGGAGGAGCTGAAGAAGCGTGTGAAGCCCAAAGAGGACAAGCCTCTAAAAACTAAAGCCCCGACCATGAAGTTCGCAGCTAAGACCAAGGAATCCTCGCTCGTCGAAGTCGAAAATACAGGAGAATAGTAATGACAGAATTAATTCACCCACTCCTTCGTTGCATTATCGCACATCCACTGGTATGATTGACTGTTCGAGAATACCGCCGTTTAAGGTTTTGGAGCAATTGTGTACAGCATCATGTAGAGAGTTGTTCACTTCATGGATTGTGCTTCTCAGTTTGTGGGTGATCAGGTGGTGGTTAGTTCTCCCAAGTGTCATTTTTTAAAACCAGGAATAGGTGTCCTGTTCACATAAAAAGTGTTGACAATAAAAAAAGTGATCTCTTTCATAAGAGAAGGCCTATCGGCTTAATGATTTCCATGTTTTAATCATATCATATTCTATGATTACAAAAAATTTCATAGTTGCATATTATTGTTTGCCAACATAGCTCACTTAAACAACTAGAAAAAACATGACTTCGTTACACCATCATAGCAAAGAAAAATATAGATGCCTAAATATTCCTCCTTTTTAAAGTCTTTTGAGTGTCAATTACGATAAGTAATATTAGAAACAAAGTTGCAAAAACTAGTGCCACCAGCTAAAAGAGTAATGTTAGCGCAAGAAGTCACTCCTTAACTACAAAGGAGCAAGTCTTACACATCATAGTTCACTTCAAAGGAAAATATTTTAGATGGTGGGATGACTTCTTAAAGAGTTTGAAATGATTTTAACTCTTTTAGACCTTCATGCATTTTGGCAAGCTGTGGAAAGTGTAACTTGTATGGATAAATTCGTAGTATAGGGGAGAATATTGTGACAGATGAAAGGTGACAGATAATTGGTACTCAATCTAAGAAAATTTTAATAATTATCCTTATTAATTAATTTTTATTTTCTATTAATAAAAATTAATTAATTTGTCATTATAATAATTATCCTTATTAATTCTCTCGATCGAGGTGATCATTAAACGGTGGCCGCTGGTAATAAACCTGGCCAAGTGGCCTCTCCACTTCATGCAAATGAATGAACCCTGTATGAGAGATA
The DNA here is from genome assembly GCA_034641835.2 of Pinus albicaulis. Classification (NCBI taxonomy): domain Eukaryota; kingdom Viridiplantae; phylum Streptophyta; class Pinopsida; order Pinales; family Pinaceae; genus Pinus; species Pinus albicaulis. The sequence continues at coordinate 1,339,581,059 of CM076570.1, read as the reverse complement.
TTATGGAGGCGCGTGATGGATAAGGAAGCGTTGCTAGGGAGGGTAAGACAACCTGTGTTGTCAGAGCGTGGAGATGGAAACATCAATCCCGCAACATGGTTTCAGACTTCTTTAAGGAATAACAGAGGTAGTGAACCATCTATTGCAGCATACACACAAAGGAGTGTAAGGACGGTAGCAGTCTTCATCAGCACCAGGCTCATTTTTCTACTGGGGTATGTAATTTTCCTTCCTAAATCCATGCTCATCACCAAAATTGGGGAAATGTATCTGGTTAAGAACAAGTCAGGAAATCCTTGCAATATCTGTTTTATATGGTCTATGTTAGTTCAGTTACCAGTGGTTGAGCCCTACTTCTGTGACCCTTGCTTTAACAAGCCCATTAACCATACACACGACAGTAAGCGACGTCATCCTTGTTTAATTCTCAAAATTAGAGGTTGCATGGTGGATTATTCCAATATACATAACGCCGATAGGAAGGTCTACTGCAACTTACAAGGCTTTAGTTGTATACCCTGCTTTCTGGTCGCGAATTTTAGTTTTACCGTCAAGGTCAACAGAGTCAGTTTTCTGTTGAAAGATCTGTTTAATTTCGGGTTTGATAGCTGGGGAAGTTTTATTATCTTGGTTAAAACCCACAGGAGTCATTACCGATGGTTACGGGTCTGGGCATACTCTATTATATGTCATATGTTGTCTCAACCTCGTCGCCTTCCAAACAGTCTTGGTCATATAATATTTTTTCGTAGGTGCTTGGTATTTCACTGGGCTCTTTATCATTTTCGGACTCAGCAGATTCATACTAACGTCGAGGAGCTTCAAAACCGTCCAAAAGCTATTATGGGCAACAACTTACAAAGTTTAATTATTATTTTCTTTTCTTATTTTCTTGTTCTCATTCCAGAGCGCACGCTACCCATAACTCAGCTCACAATGGTAAAGAGGCAAACAAAAAATTCGTCAGCCCATAAAACTAATAAAGGGAAATAGAAGATGGTGCAAACAGCAGAGAAGAATAGGAAAAGAGGGAGGAAGAAAAAGGAAGAGGTGCTAATGAACCTCTCCACCACCTATTCACTTGGAAATTCATCACAAGTCAGACAGGAAATACATGGTTGGGAGAGAGAAATCCAGCAAAATGAGGAACACAATGCTGCAGAATCAGATATTCTGGACTTTATGACTAATCCTAGAAATACTAGAGGCCACCTATCTTTTTTTAATCAAATAGTCCACACGTATTGGATTGTTAAATGTCTGATAGCCAAGGCAATGCAGAGTTTTCATCCTACCAGAGAGAAGCCAGAACCAAAGGTGTTAGATCTACTACAAGATATAGATAATCAGCTGCAACACATCAAGGTTACTCAGTACCAAGCCACTGACCGCATTGGCAGAATTGATGATCATATTGGAAGAATGGAGAAGTAGATTCAATTACTGCAACAAGCTGATATGCCAGGATCCATTGCAAAGGATCCTGCCCCAATCGAATCTTCAGATGGATAGAAGTTTAGTTTCTTTAATAGCATGAATTTTGGTTTTCTGCAAAGGACTATAGTTCCAAACAGTTACTTTGATAATAGATTAAATAGTCAGATAGCGTATGAAACAAGAATTAGAATGAAACTTTTTCAGTTTTGGATGGATTTTAAAGCGTTAAGGTGGCCAATAGACCTAGTTTCCTACGGGCAAGTTGAGGCTGCAAAATTTCTATCTCTGTAACCTGCTTTTAAAAATATAAATAGAAAATAGCAAGACACTACTAAATTTACAAAAGAAAAAATTATCCTTATTAATTAATTTTTATTTTCTATTAATACAAATTAATTAATTAATAATTCTTATTAGTATTTAAAGTTTTTTGAAAAATAATAAAAATAGAAATAAATTATATTTAATGATAATTTTTAACATTAGATTAGTTAGTTAGGATTGAATGTTAATAGAATCAATAATTATTAATAGAATTAACTTATAATAATTATAAATAATAGCTAAATTTATTTAGCTTCATTTATTTGTTTGAAATAATGAATGTTAATTAAATGAAGCTCTTATTTATTTTTATTAATTATTTAATATTTTCCAATTTTTTAGAATTGTTAAGATTCTCATATTATATTTAATGATAATTTTTAACATTAGATTAGTTAGGATTGAATGTTAATGGAATCAATAATTATTAATAGAATTAGCTTATAATAATTATAAATAATAGCTAAATTTATTTACATTCATTTATTTGTTTAAAATAATGAATGTTAATTGAATAAAGCTATTATTTATTTTTATTATATTATTTTTAATAATTATTTAATATTTTTCAATTTTGTAGAATTGTTAGGATTCTCATATTTAGGGTTTTTTTAGTTTAAATTCTTCCCTTAAATTTAAAATTAAAATTAGAATTCAATCCTTATATTATTAATTAAATTAATTTAAATAAAAAAACAAGTTTAATCACTTATAATTAAGCAAACACAAAATTTAAAAATTTAAAAAATTTATTAAATAAATAATTATTATTAAGAAAATGAATATGATATTATAAGAATTTTATTAATTAATTTTTTTTTTAATAACTTTAGATTACTTAAAATATGATTTATTAATAATTATTATAGTTAGATCTAAGACTTTTGTGATCCATAATGTAGATAAAAGTATTTTTGGATAAATCACATCATTAGGATTAGGTCAACGTTTTGAACCAATTAATGTGGTTCATCCTCACGACAAGGTGGAGAGACTAATCGATCTCGATGAATAAATAGGGAGATGCATCATTGCCCGGAAATAGCCGTTGAGAACTAGTTGTTAAGAATTAGCCGTTAAAACTAGATGTTAAGAACTAGCCATTAGAAAGTCAGTTAATTAATTATTTTTAGAATCTATGCTTCCGTGATCCATGTAAAATTGTAAAATCTCTTTCGGTAAAAATCACATATAATGGAACATTGTCGACGCGTTTTGAATCAACCAGTGTTTTTAAAATTAATTAATTAGATGAAAATTTTATTACAAATGGGTTAATAAAATATTAAGTAATTACAAATAAATATAATAGGTAAGAATTTAAAATAATTAATTAGTTAATTAATTAAATGTAAATAAAAATCAATAATTTAATTAAAATAATAAAAACAAACCTACCTAGAAGGATTTTAATAAATAAATAAACAAGTAAATTAATTAAATAAATAAATAAATAAAATTTTAAAAAGGGTTTATAAAATAGTTAACACGGAGGGTACAAAATATTGAAAATTTAATTAATTAATTAAAAATTTTCAATAAAATAAATCAATAAATAAAATAAATAATAAATAATTAAATAAAAATGGTAAATAAAAAAAGAAACCTAAGAAAGAACTAGGGAGGGGAAAAAATTAAAAATAAATAGAATAAATAAAAATAAAATAATAAAATAAATTAATTAAAATTAAAATAAGATAAATTAAATAGAAATAAAATAAAATAAAACAAAATTTTCGGGCGAGAGTCGGGGTCCAAATCTTACTTAATTTCCAACAATCATCGCGGTTGAGATTCTTAGCATGTCGTTCAATTTCGATTGCCTCCCTTACTTTCCTATGGTGGAAGTGATCTATCTTAGCAACGACTTTTGAGTTTTCAATACAAACATGGTGCCCCGATTTTTCCACATGTTTAGCAAGAGCTGAGGGACGGGACCGATTATGTCTAATATCCGCAGCATGCTCTCGGATTCTAGGCCTAATGGATCGACCTGTTTCTCCTATATAGGGAGTTCCACAAGAACAAGGAATCAAGTAAACCCCTTTCATGTCCTTAGGGTCGATAGGGTCATTAACAGACCCAAGAGAAATTCTAAAAGTGCAGAGAGGTTTGAAAGAAGCAAAGACATTATTTCTCCTAAGGACATGGGCAATTTTGTCGGCTGTCCCCTGGATAAATGGGAGATGGACCTTGGAAACAGGATCCACCCGAGTAGATTTTTCACTCAATCCTTTATATACCTTCTAAAAGGCTTTTAAGACCTTGAGATCTACTGTAACCATTATTTTCAAAAATGCCAAGAAGATGAGATTTCTATGATTCCAAGGGCTTTTCGTCAGAGATTCTAAGAGCACGAGTCGCAAGAGTACACATGACACCAAATTTATGAGCAAGAAAATGATGGAACCAAGCATGAAGATACTGTTTCGTATGAGTCTTCTTGTGAAAAATCCGGTGAGAAATGGAACCATCCTCATTCCTTGAGAGAAGGATATCAAGGAAAGGGAAGTAACCATCAACCTCTACTTCCATCGTAAACTTGATGGAATCAGATACCGAGTTCAGGTGCCCAAGGAATAGATCTAATTTCTCTCAACCATGGGGCTAGATGACACAAGTATCATCCATGAACCTATGCCACTTCCTAGGATGGAATTTAGCAGAGGCCAGGGCCTTAGATTCAAAATCTTCCATAAATAAGTTAGCAACAACGGGGGAAAGAGGGGAGCCCATCGCAGCACCATAGGTTTTCTCATAAAAATCACCTTGAAAACTGAAGAAGGCCGAGATGAGGCAGAGGTTAACCAATATAGAGGTGTTCTCATTATAGATTCGTTTAATGACATCAATGGATTCTTGGATGGGGATCTTGGTGAATAAGGACACCACATCAAAGCTAACCAAAAGCTCACCAGGCAACAACTTGATGTTCTTCCACTCCTTGATAAAGGAAGCCAAGTCCTTCACAAAGGAGTTGGTTTGACCTACAAGGGGCTTGAGCTTCTAGGCTAAGAATTTAGCTAGATGATAAGAGGGACAACCTATTGTGTTAACAATAGGTCTTAAGGGGGTTGCTTCCCCGTGGCATCCTGGTTCCATTACGGCTGATAGTTTGATGCAGGAAGCTAAGCTTTTGTCCCTTTCGAAGACGCAATTGTTGTTAAGTTGTGGCTTCGATACTACTCCTGGCATCCCCCTTGCTATCAAGGTTAACGAATCCAACGCTCTCAGTGTTGAAGGTTTGGTTGGGTCTCCTCGTGATCTCAAAAAACAGGTTAACGGTATGGGGGGCTCAAATACCCATCATTCCCCGTGCTTAGTAGGTGTTGGTCCTCTTAACAACAATTTAATCTCTAATGATAGCCATAATAATTATATTAATAAATTTTCACTAATAAACAATAATATTAGTAAGAAATATTTTAATAATAATTTAAGATTATTCAATAGTAATAATTCAATAATAATTCTAACAAGAATAATCTAAGTAGCATTGTTATAAATGAAAATAATATCGTAGATGATAATAATAATAATAATAATAATGATTCTAATACAAATGTTGTTAATCTTTCCATTTTTTCTTTTCATCCTTATGTTTTCAGTCTTCTTAATAGAGGGCTTAATTTTTCCCTAGCCCCGAAGAAGATCCCTAATGATGACATTAATTGTAGCCTCGAATATAGCATCAAGGATCTCCCTGATATTGTTAAGGAGACCATTAGGTAGGATTGCTCCATTATTCTGAGGAAGGATAAGCTTCCTAAGAGAAACTTGAGTAAGCCTAAGTTTCTAGCCCTCAAAACCCTAAGGGACAACCCTGACATTGTCATCCTTAAGGCAAACAAGGGTGGGGCCATTGTCATTTTGGATAAATCTGACTACGTTAGCAAAATGGTTGACCATATATCTAATAGTGGTTGTTATATTAAGCTTAATAAGAATCCCCTTAAATCAGCGTGTAAGGATGTTTCCCTTGCCATTAAATCTGATTCTTCTCTTAATCCTCTCACTAGGAAGTTTATTGAAGGCAATCCCCTTACCCCTTAGATTTATGGTCTCCCAAAGATTCATAAGCTGGGGGACCCCTTAAGACCTATTGTTAACACAATAGGTGGTCCCTCTTATCATCTGGCTAAATTCTTAGCCCAGAAGCTCAAGCCCCTTATAGGTCAAACCAACTCCTTTGTGAAGGACTCGACTTCTTTTATCAAGGAGTGGAAGAAGATCAAGTTGTTACCTGGTGAGATTTTGGTTAGCTTTGATGTGGTATCCTTATTCACCAAGATCCCCGTCCAAGAATCCGTTGATGTCATTGAACGAATCTCTGATGAGAACACCTCTAAATTTGTTAGCCTCTTCCTCACCTCGACCTTCTTCAATTTTCAAGGTGAATTTTATGAGCAAATCTGTGGTGTTGCAATGGGCTCCCCTCTTTCCCCCAATGTTGCTAACTTGTTTATGGAAGATTTTGAATCTAAGGACTTGGCCTCTGCTAAATTCTGTCCTAGGAAGTCAAATAGGTTCTTGGATGATACTTGTGTCATCTGGCCCCATGGTCGGGAGAAATTAGATCTGTTCCTTGGGCACCTGAACTCACTATCTAATTCCATCAAGTTTAAAATGGAAGTAGAGGTTGATGGTTGCCTCCCTTTCCTTGATATCATTCTCTCAAGGAATGAGGATGGTTCCATTTCTCACTGGGTCTTTCGCAAGAAGACTCACATGGAACAATATCTTCATGCTGGGTCCCATCATTTTCCTGCTCAGAAATTTGGTGTCCTGTGTACTCTTGTGAATCGTGCTCTTAGAATCTTTGACGAAAATTCCTTGGAATCAGAGAAATCCCATCTTCTTGACGTTTTTGAAAATAATGGTTACAGTAGATATCAATGTCTTAAATCCTTTCAGAAGGCGTATAAAGGATTAAGTGAAAAATCTACTTGGGTGGATCCTATTTCCAAGGTCCATCTCCCATTTATCCAGGGGACAACAGACAAAATTTCCCATGTCCTTAGGAGAAATAATATCTCTGCTTCTTTCAAACCTCTCTGCACTATTAGAAATTCTCTTGGGTCTGTTAAAGACCCTATCAACCCTAAAAACATGAAAGGGGTTTACCTAATTCCTTGTTCTTGTGGAACTCCATATATAAGAGAAATAGGTAGATCCATTAGGTAGAGAATCTAGGAGCATTCTACAGATATTAGACAAAATCGGTCCTGTACCTCAGCTCTTGCTAAACATGTGGAAAAATCCGACCACCATGTTTGTATTGAAGACTCAAAAGTTGTTGCTAAGATAGATCACTTCCACCATAGGAAATTAAGGGAGGCGATCGAAATTGAACGACATGCTAAGAATCTCAACCATGATGATGGTTGGAAATTAAGTAAGAGTCAGACCCCGACTCTCGCCCAGTAATTTTGTTTTATTTTATTTTTATTTAATTTATCTTATTTTTATTTTAATTAATTAATTTTATTATTTTATTTTTATTTATTTTATTTATTTTTAATTTTTTCCTCTCCCTAGTTCTTTCTTAGGTTGCTTTGTTTATTTACCATTTTTATTTATTTATTTATTATTTATTTAATTTATTGATTTATTTTATTGAAATTTTTTAATTAATTAATTAAATTTTCAATATTTTGTACCCCTCCCTGTTACCTATTTTATAAAGCCTTTTTAAAATTTTAATTAATTAATTAATTAATTAATTTACTTATTTTATTTATTTATTTATTAAAACCCTTCTAGGTAGGTTTGTTTTTATTATTTTAATTAAATTATCGACTAATTAATTAATTAATTAACTATATATTTTAAATTCTTTCTTACCTATTATATTTATTTGAATTACTTTGTTTTTATTATTTTAATTAAATTATTAATTTTTTTACATTTAATTAATTAATTAATTATATATTTTAAATTCTTACCTATTATACTTACTTGTAATTACTTAATACTTTATTAACCCATTTGTAATAAAATTTTCATTTAATTAATTAATTTTAAAAACTAACTAACTAACTTTCTAACGGCTAGTTCTTAATAGCTAGTCTTAATGACTTGTTCTTAACAACTAGTTCTCAACAGCTATTTCCGGGCAATGATGCATCTCCCTATTTATTCATCGAGATCAATTAGTCTCTCCACCTTGTCCTGAGGATGAACCACATTAGTTGGTTCGAAACGTCGACCTAACCCTAATGCTATGTTTTCTCCAAAAGTACTTGTATCTAAAATAATTATTATTATTATAGCAAATAAAAATAAAAATAGGATTAAATTATTAAAAATAATTATAACAAGATAATAAAACTTAAATTATAAATAAAAATATTTGTTATTCTGTCGTCTCTTCCTCTTATCCTTCACTATAAACCTAGCCCTCTACATCCTTCTTTCACTTTTCATTCAACATCTCGTCCTGAAGATGGATCCCCATTGGGATTCGAAACGTCGACCATTGTTTGATCATACTGTGGATAATCCAAAGATCTCTTCATAAAAAATTCATATCTTAAATCAGTCACACAGCTACAAGAGTAGCCTTTTACATAAACTATGTTTTATGTACAGGAAACAACATTTAGAAAGCATAATACATGCATTAGGAATCTCATAAATCCTTCATGAAACCTTCACTAGCATGCTCTACAAAACATATACATGATTTGCGGATGACTAAACAATAGACAGTTAACTATTGGATCCTCTAGAGGTTCTCTTACTCATACTTTGCTAGATGTTGCATCTCATAAATCAAATGAATAAAACAATAAGAGAAACACAACATACATTAGATATTCCTTGAAACATAAAGTCCTCTAGCATTAAGTACAAAAGGAGTTTTCTTTATTATGATACAGTCTTCAAGTCAACAACAATCCAACCCTAAAATGAAATTTACAAATTTAATTTATAGAGAGAGAGGAACCAAATTCATCTCTCCTAAAAAGAAGGATACACTCTTCCTCTCATTACATAGGTTTTACAGCATATTGAAAACATATCCTATCGAAATATAACTAACAAGACAGATGTAGATAGGAAGAAAGAATACAATTCGAATTGTGTTAATGAATGTGTTGGCAACCTGCTTTCTTTTCTGCTGATTTGTCTCTCCATCATCTTGGCTCTTTAAAACCCATGTCACTTCATTAAAAATGTCTTTTAACAACCTCATAACCACTTATCAACCATCACTTGACACGAACATATCATTAGGAGTCCTTATCATCTTTGGATTAGCTCGAAAATTTTGCTGATAGTTATAAAAAAATCATTTAAAACATATGCTACCAGAACTTCCGGTAAAAACCTGTAACTGAGCAAAAATTGTAATACTACTGTAATTTTTGGTAACGCTCTGCTTCCTTTTCAAAAATGCACAACAAGATACTTGAAAAATTATATGCGGACTTAAACGTTCTGAAAATTGAGTTTTTCCAAAATATAACTAGTAGGCAAAAAGATATTTGATAGGGACATCCTTTTACGTCTCCTCCATATGAGCCACAACTTCTACAAACTTTTCGAAATCTACTCTTTTGTCAATTGTTGATTTTGACCTTGTAGTCCTGGTGGTTGTCTCTTTTGCAATGACATTTTTCTCTTCTGAGCTATTTTGGATTTTTATTCTTTACAGGTTCCTGTTTGTTGGTCTGAAGGGGCTTTACCCTTATCTTTCTTCTTGGTCCCACTAGATTATACAATTCAAGGACTTACAGTTTGTAGCCCTTTAGATTGCCTCTCCACATCTATGAATTTTGTCATCAAGCTTGGGTTATGTAGGGCTTTTGATTTCATCTTGAATTTGTTGTTGGCTCTTGTGTGTCTTTTCCTGCTGCCAACAACTTGTCTTGTTTGTCTTTTCTTACTGCTAAAATGATATCCTGCATCCTTAAGAAGATCCTCATCTAATTTGGTGCACTGATAATCCTTCTGAACCTTTGCTGAATGTTTTCTACCGAAACTTATAGCAGCACCTGTTCTTTTTGTTTTTCTGGAGCTACAGACTTTCCTTTCCATGCTCTGGCATATACCTTGGGAAAAGGAGAAATAGGAGGCACAATATTCATTGATTTGGTCTTGTTGGTAGATGAACCTTCTCTTTTTTCTAACATTGCTTCTACATTGGTTGGGGGAGCCTTTTCCTTTTTTCCCTTAGCTTTCTTGTAGATATTCACCTTCTTTTCTTTTCTTTTAGTCATTTTACCAACTCATTAATTAGTTGGTTTCTGACTTTTTCCCTTCTGCTTGGCAGGTTGAGAATGTTGTTGTGAGGCTGGAGATTGCTGAGCATGAATGTTTTGTGTAAGTGCAGGTTGGCATGCCTTGTAAAATAGAAATTTCTCCCAAGTCTAGTTTCTTCTTCTGAGTTCTTTAATAACTAGCACCTTGGTAAGAGCTAGATGGTAGACATTATACTCTGAATATTTTGCATGGGTTTGTATCCTAGCTGACATCTTAGTCAAGATTTTCAACAGGAAGAAAGTTAGGTTGAGAGTCTTCATACTTGCAACGTGAAACAAAATCCTCATGTGATACAGAAGAAAAAAAATAGTATACCTCCTCTCACAAGTAAGGTAGATCTTAATGAGATTGATAGTTTTAACCCATTCATCCCTGAGACAGATGCTAGGAATCCATTTAGCCCATTTAGGGTCTCTGTATTCATCCTTGATGAAGCTGTTGAGGTCTCCTCCAATGATAACTTTCCTTTTGAACCATTTCTCTCCTCCTGTGGGAGGTGGAAAGCTTCAACAAAGGATTTTATTGATACCTGCAATTTGAGGCCAGAAACTTTTGCTTCTTGTCCATCGAATGAGAGGGAAAAATCCTTAGCTACTCCTAGATGAGAGCTTCCTAACCTTGAACAAAATGGATACCATCCAGGCTGTAAAAAAACCTCCTCACATTTGCTTTGGCATCTATTAAATCATCTCCTTGAGGTTCAATACACTTAATTTTTCCTCCTTTCTTAGTCATCTTCAGTAATAAAGAAGGTTGTCTTCTATAATCTGATAGGTGTCAAGACTAGAAAAGGTTAGGTAACAGGTGTTGTTGAATTCTTAATGCAGACTTCCTGAAACTAAGTCCTCTTCAAGCTACTCACTGGAATTGTTCATTCACCAACAACCAAATTGATTTCTTTCCCTTCTTTTCGGTGATTTAAACTGATATGTTGGTTCACTTTTCCATGCATGAGATTTTTTCATAATCGGATATATCCTGGACTGAATAACACACCTCATGATATTCATGATTAACTTTAGTTGGCTAGTTTGTTTCAGATTATCTGCTACAGGTGGTTGGATTTGAACAGAGTTGGAGTTGGCAGTCACCTACATCGTATTCTTTATGGTGGGCCTAAAATTCCTGTAGCACCAATGCATGATTAACCAAATGGTCACCATATTAAATCACAGATCCATGGTTTACCTTGACACTAGATATGTACCTTGGCATGTCGACACAATGACTCAGGATGATAAACAAGACAAACAATGGTTGGTTCTTCATTACTACGGATTGACACTTAACTCCTCCACATATGACCACAACTTAATGCGATATCGCTCAAACATATAACCTTTCCTATCAAGTGACATGGATCATGCTTAAAAGATTTAAATCTTAGTTGATGACAGGAACATGTGGCTAACACAAAAGCGGATGCAATTTTTTATTTTTTTTTAAAAGGGAGTTTATCAGAACTTCTGGTAGCATCGGGTAAAGGAAAAACAAACATAGAACATAATTAAAGCAGATTGTCAGACAGGGCGAAAAAAACCCTATGGGAACTTTCGACAGAGTTAATTGTTTTTTGAAATTTATAAATTTTTATCCTATAAACAAAAAATTTAAAACGCACTCATGCCTAATGATGCAGGGGCATTAGGCACAATAAAATACTTTGTATCTAAGTAGACATAAAATGGTGAGGAATTGTAAATGTTCTCTAACCACTAGAGAACATGAATGAAGTTGATTGAGTTAGGAAGGTGAAGAGTCAGTTTCAGTTATTTTAGGGATGGAGTCCAACTTTAGGACTTCAGAGAATTCCAAGAATCTTTGTGGAGCTGTCAAAGAATTTTAATCAATTCATTCATCTTATGTATAAATGTAAGCATCAAGTAGAGGTCTAGAAAAAAATTAGCATAGATGTTCAGAGACAGAGTAGTGAGAAAAAGGGCCATTTGATTTGAAAATTTGGCCAGAGCCGAGAGAGCTTCTGTAATTGATTTCATTTGTATATATTGAGGAGGAATTGTTCCTATTTTTTGTGTGAATTAGTTGCACGCTCATATCGTATGGAGAGGTTCTGATCTTTTATTGAGGGCATAAGAGAGCTAACTTTTGATATTGAATATGTTCAAGTCCATGTTAAATTCTGTGTGAAGGAGCGATGGCATAGTGAGATGCAAGAAATGGAACCGTGAAGAAAAGAGGCGGAACCGTGAATGAGGAACAGTAAAACTGGAGTTTGGAAACTAGTGGTCTCGCATAAATTAAAAGTGGTAAGTTGATTTTGTCAAAAAAACATGATAGTCCTCTTTGCCCAACGTGTGTCTTGAGGTGGTATTGTAAAAACACGATTTTCATGTTTTTTCAGAGCGTTAATTCTTGGAGGTTGAAAAAATGCGATTATATGCGTTATGTCCGTCCGATCACGGGCTTGTGGAAATCAATGGTAGTCGCGTGGGAAAGTGCTTGGAGGTTATGCGAGGTAAGCGTTATGATATGTTGTGGGACCCAAAGGAAATTACATTGCAGATTCTGGTTTTGATATGCATTGAGGTACATTGAGCGCAGTGGGGCCCAAATGGATTGTAATATTTGCTGGGTTCTTAAGGTAAGGTCCAAGGCTTATTACATTTTTATAACATTTGACTGGAACATTGATATATATATATATATAGCAAACCTTGTATAGATGAGTTCGTATGCGGGATATATATAAGCTGCGGCCCAAGTGCTATGTGAGTTCTTATGATTTAATTCACATGAGTTTGAATATATGGTAGGGTGTTAACACATATGTTAATATGCGCATTTCCTGAGATTTATATGTTGGGTTTGGTTATAAGTTTGAGCGATGATTTGAATGAAATGTTTGAAATGGTGCATTGATACATAAATATTATCATGAGTGAGACCGAAGTTATTACTTGGGTTATATTGAAATATTCGAATGCCAATTTGAATATCAGAAGATGGGGTTTTATATGGATGTTAATCCATATATAAGCTTCCGCATTGAGAATTGAATTTCGGGGTTGTTTGGGTTTATAACCGATAGTTTATGAAAAGCTTTGTGTGTTAGAGTTTGCCCAGATTTAAAATTATTTGGGCTAGAATTTGAATGCAGTTTATATATGCATAGCTCAAGAGTGAATATTGTGGGTTGAGTGTGGTATCCCGGGCATCATTGTGGTATCAAAGCTGGAATAGTTCTGTTTGAAGTAAAGGATTTTTTTGTAATTAAATCTGAATGCATGTGATGAGAGAAGAAGGAAGATCAGATTCTAAGATCTGATATGCAGCAAAGATACATAGGGTTACAGTAAACAGAGATTTGCAGAGTGAGTGGAAGACAAGATCACACAGAGATCTTGGAGGTGAAATAATTTTAAATCTAACTTGAAATTTATGATTGCAGAATTGTGGTTGCAGAAAAGTGAAGATAGAGTTTTGATGATGATAGCAATGAACCTGATATTTAGCTTAAGGTTGAATAGGGAGGACAATTGCAGTGTTCTCAAGAGAAGGTGAGTTAATGAGCAGTGTTTAACTCTGTTTTGAAGGATTGTTTGCAGAATTCTGATTGCAGGCAATTGAAGAAATCTCAGCAAAGCAGATCACAGCTTTGAGAGCAGTGATGAAAGAGTCCAACAGAGGATTCTAAAGTGAAGAAGAAAGTGTGGTAGAACCTAGAGAATTCCCAACAGAGTTTGGATGAAAGAAGAATAGATGTGTTCTTGAAAAGTTGCTGAGTGAATCCTAGAGAGAGCAAAAGAGAGTGCTCAAAAGGTTCCAGCAGATAGGGGACCAATACTTTCCAAAAGCCGAATCTGGAGGAAAGGATTGGTGAGGTAAGTAGCAGTAGGAGAGATTTCTGTTGCAAAGGCTTAGTGCAGCTTGTGAGTGAGGAACTCATAAAGGAGAGGATGAATATTGATAGTCATAGCAGAGATGGCAAAGGTTCTGAGAGAGGACACAACAGAACAGAGAAAAAATATTGGCAAATGGCATAAGGCAGCAAGAAGTTTGTCTTGCTGAAGGGAAAATCATTGATGATTTCCTGAGTTATTGGACAAGTCCAGATCAGCTGGATGATGTAAAGACTTGTATTTTTGAGTCTGACCATTGTGAGGTGATTACAGGTTCTACAAAGGAAGAGGAACTCAGAGTTCTTGAGTCAAGGATGGAATTTGAAGATTCCACATGCAAATCTGTTCAAAGGGAAGTGCTTGAAGAAGCAACTAAGACTAAAAAGTATTGTGGATTTAAAAATAAAGAATTGTGTATGTTTGTAGGTACATAACAGGGAGATGAACAAGCTTTAAAGTTTGTTGAGGAGGAGAAATTGAATCTGAAATATGTTCAGATCAATGCTGAGATAGCAAGATCTCAGGAAGACATGAAGACAGAGGAGTCTAATGAGAATATTCAGCAGCATATTGAGGCAAGAGATGAAGGACCATCTGATGATCGGTCAAGAACAAGTGGAGGTATAAACGGTTGTGTAAGGTTCCCAAAGTCTACTCCAATTGAAGTTGTTGAATTGTTTAGAAGGTTGGATTTTCAAGGAAGAGAATTGGAGAAACAAAGGACCTATGCACAAGATAATTTGCTGAGGAAGCAAGGCAGGAAAGTCTTCATGAATAGTGCTCATGGAGCAAATGATGGAGAGAAGGAGAGACTAGCTAGGGGATCCAAATCAGCATGCTGATGTGCTGTCAGAGGAGGAAGAGGTATTAAGACCTTGTAAATTTTGTGCTGAAGGTTCATGTGTTAACTATGCAGGCAAGGAGGGACAACAAATGAAGTTTGTCAGAGAATTAAATGAAAGAGAAAGTATGTTAGCTGAGAAAATAGTAGAGGATCATCATTCTAACATGGTGATTGGCACGATGGAAGCTGAGGCGAAAGACAATGGAGATTTTCTAGGTCTTGAAATAGACTTGGAACTGCAGAGAAAAAATTTGGTGACTGGACCAGCAGGTGAGACCATTGGGTCTTGCGGTTTTAACACTGATAGTTTGATTGTGTTTATAGGAGATGTAGAAGACAATCCATCATTTGGAATTGTATTGAAAGAAGAGGAATTGTTGAAGAATAAGGAAGGTGAGACAGTCATGTCTCATATGAAGAAACTTGTCATTGATGACAAGGAGGAGCTGATTTGTTTGATTGATCAAGAGCAGACTGTGGGACAAATTTGTAAAATTGACACAGTGAGGAAGAATCAGAATTCTATTATGATAGAAGATGAAATTGCAGAGTTTGAAGAACTTGATTTGATTGCCAGAATCAATCAAGGGGATGAAGGACAATCACTGAAGATTTTCCAAGAAGAAGAAGAAGATGCTGAAACTGAAGTGTAGCATATTGAAGATGTGAGACAAGTACAAATGATATGGCTGAAATGTTTGTTGGAAACATTTGAAGAAGAGAATGAAATTGCAGACATTAGAGTGAATTTGCCTGAAGCTGTGAAAAGAAGAGGAGCAGATATTAGTTTGAAAAATTTGATTATGCTTACTAGTATACAAGAAGGAATGAGTGGTTATGTTACTGCAGTTAGAGAACCAAAAGGTAATTTAATTTTAAAAGGTAAATTTGCAGATGACGAACAAAAGAATGTTCCAGAGGGACAGGAAGTTTGGGAGGTAGTCACAGCGGCAGCAACATGGGGGGTGACACCTGCAGAAGTAAAAAAAATCACAGCAACAATTGAGGAGGCAGCCATAGAAGCAGCAGAAAAATTCTTGAAGACAGTAACAACAGCAGTATTGATAGCAACAGAAATTGAAGGCAACAGTGGACAAAGAAATTTCCAAATAGAAGATAAACTAGACAGAGAGATTGAAAACATTAGATAACTAATGATGAGAGTGTCTTAGAAGCAGCAGACAGCAGAAAGAAAGCATAGGAATGTCAGCACAAGAAAGACAAGAAGAGATTGTGAAAGCATAGCTGGAGGTAAGATGCAGAACAAGATATGGAGACCTGGAGAAGAGTAGTTGAAGGAAGATGTGGTTGTTGGACAGCAACAAAACAGAGCATGGGATCCAGGAGGTAGAGACTAAAGACACATGATCAGGAGTTCATGAACAATTTGACCCTTGGGAGTCTGATGCAGGGGCATTAGGCACAGTAAAATACTTTGTATCTAAGTAGACATAGGGGGGTCTCATGTTTTTAAATTCTCATGTAATTATTAGTATTTTGAATAAAATGGTGAGGAATTGTAAATGTTCTCTAACCACTAGAGAACATGAGGGAAGTTGATTGAGTTAGGAAGGTGAAGAGTTAGTTTCAGTTATTTTAGGGATGGAGTCCAACTTTAGGACTTTGGAGAATTCCAAGAGTCTTTGTGGAGCTGTCAAAGAAGCTGAATCGATTCATTCATCTTATGTATAAATGTAAGCATCAAGTAGAGGTCTAGAAAAAAAGTAGCATAGCTGTTTAGAGACAGAGTAGTGAGAAAAAGGGCTATTTGATTTGAAAATCTGGCCAGAGCTGAGAGAGCTTCTGTGATTGATTTCATTTGTATATATTGAGGAGGAATTGTTCCTAATTTCTATGTGAATTAGTTGCACGCTCATACCATATGGAGAGGTTCTGATATTTTATTGAGGGCATAAGAGAGCTAAATTTTGATATTGAATATGTTCAAGTCCATGTTAAATTCTTTGTGAAGGAGCGATGGCATAGTGAGACGCAAGAAACGGAACCGTGAAGAAAAGAGGCGGAACCGTGAATGAGGAATAGTAAAACCGGAGTTTGGAAACCGGTGGTCTCGCATAAATTAAAAGTGGTAAGTTTATTTTGTCAAAAAAACGCAATAGTGCTCTTTGCCTGACGCGTGTCTTGAGGTGGTATTGTAAAACCATGAGTTTCGCGTTTTTTTTTAGCGTTAACGCTCGGAGGTTGAAAAAACATGATATGCGTTATGTCCGCCCGATCACGGGCTTGTGGAAATCAATGGCAGTCGCATGGGAAAGTGCTTGGAGGTTATGTGAGGTAAGCGTTATGATATGTTGTGCGACCCAAAGGCAATTACATTGCAGATTCTGGTTTGATATGCATTGAGGTACATTGAGCGTAGTGGGGCCCAAATGGATTGTAATATTTGCTGGGTTCTTAAGTAATGTCCAAGGTTTATTACATGTTTATAACATTTGACTGGAATGTTGATATATATATATATATATATATATATATATATAGATAGCGAACCTTGTATAGATGAGTTTGTATGCGAGATATATATAAGTTGCGGCCTGAGTGCTATGTGAGTTCTTATGATTTAATTCATGTTAGTTTGAATATATGGTAGAGTGTTAACACATATGTTAATATGCGCATTGTCCGAGATTTATATGTTGGGTTTGGTTATAAGTTTGAGCGATGATTTGAATGAAATGTTTGAAAGGGTGCATTGATACATAAATATTATCATGAGTGAGACCGAAGTTATTACTTGGGTTATATTGAAATATTCGAATGTCAATTCGAATATTAGAAGATGGGGTTTTATAAGGATGCTAAGCCATATATTAGCTTCTGCATTGAGAATTGAATTTCGGGGTTGTTTGGGTTTATAACCGATAGTTTATGAAAAGCTCCATGTGTCAGAGTTTGCCTAGATTTAAAATTATTTGGGCTAGAATTTGAATGTAGTTTATATATGCATAGCTCAAGAGTGAAGATTGTGGGTTGAGTGTGGTAGCCCGAGCATCACCTAAGCATAGAATTGTCCTAAAATTGGCTCCACATGGGATATAACTCTCTCTGCAAGGCTCTAAGAATATTTTGCAGTTTCACTGCCTTGTAATTGGGTTATGGAGTCTTATTATGAAACACACCAGTATTTACAGTGAATTTAGGCCACCAATAGCATTAGTAAAATATTTTTTTAAGGAAGCGCGCATTAAATGGGCCTCCAAACAGTTCTGTCCCATTAAGATGTTGCGACTCAAAAGTATTGTTCTACAAAATATTGGAGATTTTGAAAGGACCAAGCCATAGAGCATCAAATTTGGAATGCTTACCTAGGTCTTGATGCTGTGCAACCCATTTCAACACTGGATCTCCAATCTGAAAATATTCCTTTTTAGTCCCTTTATCAAAGACTTGCTTTACAACTTGTTGATATTTTCTTACCAAAACATATTGGTGTTCTCGCTTTTGCTGCACTTCTATGATCCAATAAATTATCCTGGTCATGCCATTTAGCTCAGCTTCATAATATTGCAGAAATTTAGCTACAGGAATGGCTAATTGGACTGGAAAAAACAACCTTAGTTCCTTAAACCATTTGAAAGGGTGATGTATTAATAGATTTTTTTATTGTCACCCTGTCAGCTTATAAAGCAAATTTCAGTTTAGAGTCTTGTGATTTCTTGTTTTGCTCCAATAGCTTGGTGATTATCCTTACAATTTTTTTTTTTTATATGATTCAATTAGACCATTCCCTTGTGGATAGTAAGATGTAGAGTGAGTAATCTGAATACCATAATCTTCACATAAATTTACCAATGTTGTAGCTTTAAAAGTTGTTGCATTATCTGCTACTAGCCTTGATGGACATCCAAATTTGGTTATGATTCCCTCCAGAAAGTTAATGATGACTTTATGAGTAGCATTCATGGTAGGTATTGCTTCAATCCACTTGGTGAATCAATTAGTTGCAATGAGAATCCAACGATGTTTTCCACTTGTAGGTGGATGAATTTTCCCAATGAAATCTAATCCCCATTGCTATAAAGGTGTAGAAACAAATATGGGCTTGAGAGAAAAATATTTCAAATGTTTTTTACCAGTGAAATTCTCACATTTTTCACATGCCCTCACCTCAACACATACATCAAAAAATAAGCTAGGCGAAAAATAGCCAGTACTCAGTATTTTGTATGTAGTAGTTCTCCAATAATGATGACCTCCACAAACAATACTATGCATAACAAACATAACCTTCTTAGACTCATATGGGTCAATGCACTTCAACAAAAATCCTATAAGATATTTCCAATATAAGCAGTCGTCCTTGATGGAAAATTTAATGGTTTTCAGCTTCAAAGTTATCACTTTGCTTTATCAAAATTTGGAGGAGGTTTAAAATGTTGAAGAAAATAAATGATATCCTTATACTACTTGCACTTAACAAGCTTTAAATCTATTTCCATGTTTTCAATAGGTTCTGAAATTTTCCCTTCTAGATTTTCATCCATGAAATTCAAGCCCAAAACTCTACAATTTTCTTCAGCTAGTAGTTTCGCTAATCCTTGACCTTTGATTAGTTTGGTAGGCTTTATTTCTAAATCAAATTCAAGAACTTTAGTCACCCACTTACTTCTTTTTTTTCCATCAATATCAGGTTGAACTAATATTTCTGTAACAACAGATGAAGGTAAATAAAAAATAATTTGAGCATGCAGAATGCAAACTCTAAAAACCTTCAGGGCTTTAACTAATGCATATGCATGCTTTTCCAACATTTCATACTTCAATTCTGCATCTCTAAGAGCTCTGCTGAAAAATTCTATGGGAGCTTCCTTATTTTCTTCATCTTTTTGTAATAAAACAACATCAATAGTATCTTGGGAGGCAAATGGGAAGATTAGGCTTTGAGTATTCAGGGCTTACCAACTGATGTGCTTCAATGATATCTTTTTTTATCAGCTCAAATGAATTTCTAGATTCAAATTTCCACTTGAATTCATTTTCCTTCTTTAACATGCAAGTAATATGCTTCACCACTTTAGAAAAATTGGGAATGAATCTTCTTAAAAATTTGATATTACCAAGGAAAGATTGAATCTCTTTCTTGGATCTTGGAAGTGTTAAGGCCTCAATTGCAATCACTCTTTTGGGATCAATTCTCACTCCATATTTAGAAAATATGTGACCCAACATCTTACCTTCTTTAAGAGCGAAATGAGACTTCTTTGGATTCAATGATATACCATATTTTATGCATTTAAAAAATACTTGTCTCAAGTGTTGAAGGTTCTCTTGATCCGAAGCTAAAAGAATAGTGATATCATCCAAATAGATGACTTTTTCTCCAATGAATGCAAAGTCAATAGCACACTAGAAAGTAGCTCTAGCATTCATAAGCCCAAACGACATCTTGCATACAGGAATATTACCCAAGGATTAGTGAATGTTGTCTTCTCTCAATCTTCCGGCCAAACAGATACTTGGTTGTACCCAGAGTATCCATCTAACTTGGAAATTCTTTCTGAACCAATTACCTTTTGAAGAATATGATCCATCTTTGGCAATGTATAATTATCTTTCTTTCATAATTTGTTAAGATTCCCGAAATATACACATAATCTGGCTTCACCACTCTTCTTTCTTACTCGAACTATATTATCAACGCAATCAGGGTATATCAATGGAATGGTGATTTTATCATCCAAAAATTTCTTCACTTCCTTCTCCATCACTGGTAACAATAATGGATTGATTTGTCTTAATTTTTTCCAGAATGGCTAAGTACCATCTTTAAATGGTATTCTATTCTCAATGATAGATGTGTCATATTTCTTAAGATCATCATATTTCCAAGAAAAAACGTCAACAAATTCAAAAAACATCTTGTGGTATTCAATCTTTCTTTCTTTTGATAAAGATTTTGACAACTTCACATACCTTGGCTCTAGTTCTGTACCCAAATTGTAATCTTCCCATTCTTCATTTGTTTAAGCTAACATTGGTTTAATTGAAACATCATTGTGATAAAAAATCTTCTCAAGTGGGATTAACCCCTTGGGAACATGATTGCCCGGGAAAATTTTAAGGATATAAACTGATCTTAAAGTTTAGAAACCTTGGCGAATCTTACTAATCCCAAACATGCAAACTATGAAATGTTTAGTGACATGTTTGTAAAAATATTAAAACTTCTAATGATTCTATATAGTCTCTATAAAAATTTGGCAAATTTTGAGGTAAAATAATTTGTTTTATAAAATTTGGGTGAAGAAATTTTAGAAAAAATGGAAATTGGCGAATCCTTTTTTTGGAAAAAACATAGATAATTAGCCCACCTGCGAATATTAGCCCCTAAAATTTTCCCTGATGATTGTAGGTAGTTGTATGATGGGCTGATCAGTAATGTGTTTTTTTAGATTTTTGGTTTAGTGATAATCAACAGTATCCTTTATGAGAGCTTCATCCCGATCAATGTTTAGGACAACAAATTCTTTAGCAGCTTCAATGAATCTTCTAATCTCCCGGTCATCCTCAAAAAATTTCCAATGTTTGACATTATTAGGAATTCTAGGTCTAAACCTGACTTCCACTTCATATCTCAGCTTTATACATATTGGAATCTTGAATGAGCTTGCTGAAATAGAAAGTGAATCAACCAAAATATTATTTTCTCTTGGAACAAAAGAAATGTTAAAATCCAGGAATGTGTCTTCTATAATGCTCCATACTACATTCCAGTAATCTTTGAGTCTAGGATTCTTAGTTTGATAAACATTTCTGATTTGTTGAATAATAAGTTCAGCATCTCCAAAAAAAATAAATTCTTGAATATTCATGTCTTTTTCTTTTCTTAAACCAATCAAAAGAGCTTAATATTCAGCCACATTGTTAGTTGCTTCAAATTCAAGTTTGAAAGAAAAAGTGGAGCTCTCTTTCAAAGGGGAAATGAAAAATATTCCTACACCAGCTCCTTCTCTAGAACATGAACCAACAAAATACATTTTCCACACCTAAGAACCCTTATGACTGGTTTGATTTTTAGTAGGCTTCAAAATCTGAAAACTTTTTGTAGGCAGGGCATAATTATCCATATGTAAAATACTTGAACCCACGTCAGTTCTAGCATAAATCTTATGATTAGTGGGGTATTTTTTGTCACTAATGATATATGCTAGCTAAGATTCTCTATAAAGTATTCTTTTTTCTCCTCCAAAAACAGGGACGGTAGCATAAGTGAAATCATTTGCAAAGTTCCTCCCAACATTCTAATCCATGATCTAGAAAGTAACATGAAAAATCTAGGAGGAATGGTAGCTACAACAATATCCATCACCATCCCTCTCATGGGTAACTGAAAGAGGCTTACTGCAAGGTATTTTATGACACCAAGGCATTGGAATTTCTGGGAACCAAAAGAGAAGAGATCTTGGTATTCTCTAGTTACTTCTAGACCTAGTTCATCCATGACTACCTTGGGCATTAAATTATATGAGGCTCCAGAGTCCATTATAAAATTATGCAGGATATTATCATGAATGTTCAGAGATAAATAGAAGGGATAGGTAGAGTCATCTCTGTATTCTACCAAATGACCTAAAATAACAATGGGCTTGTCATCTTCAAGGTTAAAAAAATAAGAGGCTAGTTCGGTAGGTGGAGGCTAAAGATATTTCATAAAAGTATTTTTATAATGATAATTTTTCATGAGTTCTACAAGAGGAACAAGAATATTAATCTTTTGTGTCTCTTTTTCAAAATTGAAAACAGGGGGGATCTTGTGAGAAATTTTTACCTCAAGTGATGGAGGGTTAGCTGCTTCTGGAACTTCTGGCTTGCTTCGTTCAACCACTTGCTTTTCTGCTAGAATTTTAATTGTATGCTTATTCTTCTTTGGATGTGAAACTGTAACGGAGTTATCATCAATCTTATTTGATCTAAGATTTTATCTACTTTGATGATTAGTTGCAATCATGGAATGATCAGAACTCACTTCATTATTATGAGTATATGACATGAAGTCTTCATACTCTGCTTGTGTAAGATGAATCAACCCTTCTTTATCTCTTAGACAATTGATATCAGCACCTTTCTCCAACACTTTGGCTTTCTCTTCATCTTCAAACATAGCATTCTACAAAGGGGGCTTCAATTTTTAATCATCAACATCTCTTCTTTCTCACTACAAGATTTGAGGAGCACTAGGTCTTCTAAACTGTTGCCTAATAGGCCGATCAAGTGAAACATTTATAGTAGTAGTTGGTCTTGCTTCCATATTGAGCTTGGAAATTTCAATGGTCAATGAATTGACCATCTTGGTTAACCCATCTAGCTTAGGGTCTATGTTAGAAGATATTGAAGATGAAACTTTAGCTTTTTGCTTCCTTTTTTCTCTGTCAATCCCTCCTCTAAGTCTATCAGCTACTAATACATTAGATTCTACCTCTAGTGCATTGTCCTACATTTGTGTTATTGTTTTATATCTTATTTCTCTCAATAATAAATAAAAATCAGGATCAAAGGCACCATCATAAGTGATTTTTTCTGAAACAGCAATAGGCTTGATTTCAGTAGTTATTTTTCTATACATCTTATTGAATCTCTTAGACAAATCAGAAACTGGTTCTCCTTATTTTCTCTTGATTGCACCAAATTCAGTGATATAATGCATTAAATATTTCTTATCACCCCATTTCCTTAAAAATGTATCATCTAGGATTTCAATTCTAGTGATGCTACTAGTTGTCAACGATCTGAACCATTTCCTAACATCACCCTCAATGCTCTAAAAAAAAACTCTCATCCAAACATCTTCATGCTCGATATTCAGATTTTCAGCATAGGCATAAAAATTAGCAAGGTGCTCTTCAACTGTTACCTCTCCCTCGCCACTAAATTTAAGCATATACTTGAGATAATCTCCTACAGGTAATGCATTCATAGGTTGAGGTAAAACTAAAGGGGAATACCTGGCAGCAAAAATTGCATCCATTCAGTTAAGGGATGGGTTTTGACCTGCCATGGTATGAGTTGCTGGGATTTGTGGAACAAAAATTGGTGGATTTTGAACAATAGATGATGAAGCATGAACACTTGGTGTAGAGACTGTTTGTTGGCTGGAAAACAAGGGAGGTACACAATTTTCTACAAAATCAGGGCACAAAGCTTGCAACACTTCTTTAGGGATAGCCTTTGAGAAAAAAATAGCAGAGGTAACAAAATTTCGTTTATTCTTTTTCTTGTTTAGCTTCTCAGGATCAGGGACTAGGATTCTCAAAAGGGAATGTGGGTTGGCCCTAGTTCTAGCCCTTCTAAGAGCCAGAACTTCAACAATGGAGTCGCCAGGTGTAAAGCAATCTAAAAATATAGTTGGAACTATACACCTTAGAACCAGACTTATATCTTTGTCATTCGCCGAGGGATAAACTTCAATTCGACTCCCTGATAATGGTGCCAAATATGTTAGCACAAGGAGTCACTCCTTAACTGCAAAGGAGTAAGCCTTACACATCATAGTTCATTTCAAAGTAAAATATTTTAGATGGTGGGATGGCTTCTTAAAGAGTTTGAAATTATTTAAACTCTTTTAGACCTTCATGCATTTGGCAAGTTATGGCAAGTATAAATTGTTTGGATAAATTCGTAGTATATGGGAGAATATTGTGACAGATGAAAGGTGACAGATAGCTGGTAGTCAATCTGAGAAAAATGCACATCTTAAATTAGTCACACAGCTACAAGAGTAGCCTTTCACATAAACTCTATTTTATGTAAAGGAAACAAAATTTAGAAAGAAGAATACATGCATACAGAACCTCATAAATCCTTTGTGAAACCTTCACTAGAATAATCTACACAACATATAGATGATTTGGAGAAGACTAAACAATATATAATTCTCTATTCAATCCTCTAATAGTTCTCTTACTCATACTTTTCTAGCTGTTGTAACTCATAAATCAGATGAATAAAACAATAAGAGAAACACACCATACATTATATAGTCCTTGAAACACATAGTCCTCCAGCATGAAGTACAAAAGGATTTTTCTTTATTATGATAAAGTCTTCAGGTCAACCAAAATCCAACCCTGAAATGACATTTACAAATGATATTTATAGAGAGAGAGGAACCAAATCCATCTCTCCTAAAAAGAAGGATCCACACTTCCTCTCATTACAAAGGAGTTATAGCATATTGAAAAAATATCTTATTGAAATATAACTAACAAGACAGATGTAGATAGAAAAAAAAAGATAATTCAAACTGTGCTGCTGAGTACGCTGGCAACCTACTTGCTTTTTTGTTGATTTGTCTCTCCATCATCTTGGTTCTTTAAAACCCATGTACTTTAATTAAACATGTCTTTTAACAACCTTAAAACCACTTATCAACCATCACTTGACATGTCCATATCATTAGAAGTCCTTATCATCTTTGGATTAGCTCGAAAATTATGCTAAAAACTGTGAAAAATCATTTAAAATAGATGCTACCGGAACTTCCGGTAAAAACCTTTAAATGGGAAAAAATTGTAATGTTATTGGAATTTACAGTAATACTATGTTTCCTTTTCAAAAATGCACAACAAGATACTTGAAAAATTCTGTGCGGACTTAAAAATT
Source organism: Pinus albicaulis (assembly GCA_034641835.2). Taxonomy (NCBI): domain Eukaryota; kingdom Viridiplantae; phylum Streptophyta; class Pinopsida; order Pinales; family Pinaceae; genus Pinus; species Pinus albicaulis. Next base: position 1,339,555,706 of record CM076570.1, on the reverse strand, counting down.
CTAAAAATTTAGTTGTTCCAAAATATAACTAGTAGGAAAAAACATATTTCACTGTGACATCCTTTTGCCTCTCCTCCATGTGAGTTGCAACTTTTGAAAGCTTTCATAAATCTATTCTTCTGTCAATTGCTGATTTTGACCTTGTAGTCCTATTGATTGTCTCTTTTGCAATGGCATTTTCGTCTTCTGAGCTCTTCTGGATTTTTCTTCTTTTAGAGGATCTTGTTTGCTGGTCTGAAGAGGATTTACCCTTATCTTTCTTCTTGGACCCACTTGATTCTGCAATTCAAGGAGTTACAATCTGTAACCCTTCATATTGCCTCTCCACATATATGACTTCTATCATAAAGCTTGGGTTATGCAGGGCTTTAGATTTCATCCTGAATTTTTTGTTCGCTAATGTGTCTTTTCCTGTTGCCAACAAGTTGTCTTGCTTCTCTTTTCTTACAGCTAACATCATATTATGTATCCTTCAGAAGCTCTTCATTCGATTTCGTGGGCTGATAATCCTTCTGAACCTTTTGTTGAATGTTTGCTACCAAAACTTTTGGCAAGACCTGTTTTTTTATTTTTCAGCAACTGCAGACTTCCCTTTCCATGCTCTCGCACATACCTTGGGAAAAAGGAGAAATAGGAGGCACAAACTTCATTGATTTGGGCTTGCTGGTAGATGAACCTTCTCCTTTTTTTTGTAACGTCGCTTCAACTTTGGTTGGGGAGCCTTTTCCTTTTTTCCCTTAACTTTCTTGTATATATTCGCCTCCTTTTATTTTCTTTTAGTCCTTTTACCAATTGATGAAGTAGTTGGTTTCTAAATTTTTCCCTTTTTCTTGGCAGGTTGAGAATGTTGCTGTGAGGCTGGAGATTAAGAATTAAGAATGCTACAGTTGTAAGAATTTTTTTGTAGGTGTAGGTTGGCCTGCCCTATAAAATAGGAAGTGCTCCCAAGTATGGTTTTTTCTTCTGAGTTCTTCAACAACCAGCACCTTGATAAGAGCTTGATGGTAGATGCTATGCTCTAAAGCTGCTACATGGATTTGTATCCTAGCTGGAATCTTAGTCAAGCTTTTCTGCAGGGAGAAATGTAGGTTGAGAGTCTTCATACCTGCAATGTGAAACAAAAACCTCATGTGATACAGAAAAATAATAGTATACCTCCTCTCACAAGTAAGGTAGATCTTAATGAGCTTGACAGTTTCAACCCATTCATCCTTGAGATAGCTGCTAGCAATCCCTTTATCCAATTTAGTGTCTCTGTATTCATCCTTGACGAAGCTATTAAGGTCTCCTCAAGTGAAAACTTGGCTTTTGAACCATTTCTCTCCTTCATGTGGGAGGTGGAAAGCTTCAGAAATGGATTATGTTGATACCTGCAATAAGAGGCCATAAACATTTTCTTCTTGTCCATTGAATGAGAGGGAAAATTCCTTAGCTACTCCTAGTTGAGAGCTTCCTAAAAAAACGGATACCACCCAGTCTGTCCAAAAAACCTCCTCACATTTGGATTGGCATCTATTAAATCAGCTCCTTCAGGTTCAATACGCTTAATTTTTCCTCCTTTCTTAGTCATCTTCAACAATAAAGAAGGTTTTATGTTATAATCTGATAGGCGTCAAGAGTGGAAAAGCTTACTTAATAGGTGTTTTTGAATGCTTAATGCAAAATTTCTAAAAACTAAGTATCCTTTAAAGCTGTTCACTGGAACTGCTCATTCACTAACAACCAAATTCGAAAACTAATTACTTTCTCTTTCTTTCTGTGATTTAAAATGATATGTTGGTTCACTTTTCCATGCATGAGATTTTTTCATAATGGGAAATATCCTAGACTGTATAACACACCTCGTGATATTCATGCTTAACTTTAGTTGGCTGCTTTGTTTTAGATTATCTGCTATAGGTGGCCGGAGTTGAACGAAGTTGGAGTTGGCAGTCACCTCCATTGTATTCTTTATGGCAGTCCCAAAATTTTGACAGCACCCATGCATGATTAACCATACAGTCACCACATTAAATCGTAGATCCATGATTCACCTTGACACTAGATATGTACCTTGACATGTGGACACAACGACTGAGGCTGACAGACACGACAAACAACGATTGGTTCTTCATAACTGCAGATTGACACATAACTCCTCCACGTATGACCAAAAATTAAGTCAACATCACTCAAACATATAACCTTTCTTATCACGTGACATGGCTCATGATTAAAAGATTTAAATCTTAGTTGATGACGAGAACACGTGACTAACACAAAAGCGGATGCAGTTTTTTTTTTTTTTAACAGGGGAGGTTACCGAAACTTTTGGTAGCATCAGGTAAAGGAAAAACATACATAAAGTAGAATTAAAAAAAAAATGTCTAACAGGGCTAAAACATATGCTACTAGAACTTCCGACAGCGTTAATTTTTTTTTTTTTTAACAAATTTTTATCTTATAAACAAAAAAATTAAAACACACTCATGACTAAGCATAGATCTGTGCTAACAAGTTCAAATGCCAACAAAAAAAAAAATTATTTCCTATTTCACCCTAGTAAATTGAATGGAAAGTGAAAATGTCCCTAGATAGTTTCTTTATATTTTTACAATATTTCACTTTGGCACATTGTTCTAAAAATCAATAAGCTCATAGATCAAAGTGTTTCTTATGTGATTAATGCTCCAGGAAGTTTCTTTGAATTGTCTGTAGATCACTGATATATTTGATTATCTAAAGGGCAATGACAACAACACTAAAATGCAACAATATTTCCAAGGTGTTGTTACAATTGAAAACATTTATATTGTCATTTTGATTTGCATATCTAAAAACTTATGGTTAAAAAGAATTCTATAGAAGCTAATTTATATTTTTTGCTAAGTGATCATAGAAACAACAATGGTGTTTAGTCTAACATGTCATCTCTTTCCATAATCAAGCATAGTGAAATATATTCTTAACAAAACATATTCCTAAGATTTTGTGTCTCTTGTAATTCTAAAACTCATGAAATAATCTTCTTGCTTCTAAACCCAGGTATTCGATTTTGGATATTCTTAAATGAAATCTATTAAGTTAAATTGGACAAGCATTTATGAGAACTACATGTCAGACACGACAAAGTTTTATGAGACTAATATGCAACACTAAAGAGAAGTGGATATTTATGTTGGAAATTTTGGTAATAGGATTATTTGCGATAGATAACCATTTGACTAATTTACAAATCACAACATAGGTTCGGTATCCCCTATTTGTTTTTTTACATGAATATCCTTTTTCCCTTTCTATTGCAATTTTTTTTAATTTTTTGCAAACATGTCTACCTCTATTTCCAAATATTTGGCTTCCTTAGACATGGATTGACTTTCTGTGTCTACAAGCAGATCTAGAATTTTATTCATTATCTAGACAGTTGTTAAGCATAAGGAGAATATTGGAACATGATAGTAGCAAACGATAGATTCACATGAAAAGAAGGACACCACAATCAATATTTTAGAGGTGTAAAACAATGATATTTTGTGTGACTATGGTGTAGAATTGCAGTGAAAACGAATTATTAAGATAATTGTCCTAATATTTTATGAAATACTCAACACATGTTGCATATTTCAATTATACATAATCTCACATGACATTGTGGTTCTAATCAAATTTTCTATAGTACAAAGAAGAATGACACCTTAATTCAAGTAGATACATACATGTGTTTCAAATAAGCTACCTCTAATAAAAAAAAATTGTTGCCACCAGAGAGTATATGCTTTGTATATTCTATATTAATTTTTTTTCTTCATATTTTCTGTCAAGTTTTGTCTAATCCACACCATCCAAATATCCTAGGAAAATTGAACCACTATGGCTTTTGTTGGGGGAATTGCTCGCGAGAAACATGGCAAATTTCAACGACATATTTAAATGATTATATCATTTCACACATTAGACACAAATCTATTTATTTATTTTCTTAAAAAAACTCATAAAATGTAATTTTCAATCTATTTTTAATATAATATACTTGTTTTTAATATTATATATATATAGATCCTTTGAGTTATAAATTAGTTCGAAATAAAGTGATATTCATCACATATAAAATTTCAAGTTTTGATTAATTATGTTTATTATGATGATAATAGTGGTGATCAATATCCACTCAAATTAAAATGATTTATGTAATCTTAAAAGTACTTTTACATTTTTTTTACCTGAAATTGTTTTTATGTAAAAAAATGCTACCAAAATGTATCTTTTTCTATATTGTTTTCTATATAAAAATAAATATTTAATTTCTAAATTAAAATGTTGTTTTTCCTATATTATAAGAAAAATGTCTCTACCTTATATTTATTAAAAAAATAATATATCCAAAATCTCACACGAAAATATTATTTTAAATTAAAACGAACTGGTTTTATAACCTATGATCCTACCTTCATTTACTCAAACCTTTTATTCTGACCTAACTTAATGCAGCATACCTATAATGCTGAAATCTCTTTATGAAGCCAGGAATCTAGGTGGGTATAGGAAAATCACAATCAAAATATACTATACAAACACGTTAACCTAAAAGTTTTTTTAATAAACTAAACCAACCTTGTACTAGTTACAAGGAATTGCATGATTTTTTAACATGTTAAAGAAAAAAGAACCGTTGATGCGATGAACATGAATTAATATTTTCCACATGTTTCCATGTGTATACAAAGACTTCACACATGCTCGCGAGGGGCAGATCAATCTGCTGGAAACCTCAGTTTCACCTCCAGCAATGCACCTTTCCCCTTTTGGTGTCCATTGAATTGACAATGCAGACTAAGAAGACAATTCTTAAAAACCCAATTGGTGGGATTTTATCACCTCAACACGAGATTACTGACAAGATTTTAACACCCGAAGTTCCTTTATGAGAAGAGCATAAAATCTGAACAAAGTCAATCCGTAAGAGAGATGGGCGAGGCAAGGAAATTGGCTATAGAGAACGACGTTCTATACCGAGATTCATATCGTTTTATTTTTAGCCAATGGTTTTGGAATGTAGTTATCCAAATGTTTTATGATCAGGATATATAGACAATTAAAAAAGATATTTAAATAATTTGATGTTACATGCCGTTATGGATTCAATAATGTGAAAATATTTAGTGAGTTGTTCCAAAAAACTACCTTCCATAAAACACCAAAATCACATAATAATAATAATAAGAAGTATTAATATATAACTTATTAATGTGATATACAATGTATTTTAGAATTCTAGGTTTTATTTTATGTATACATTTAGTTCACCTAATATTAATTTCAAGACATATACAAGTGAGTGAATTTCATTTATATATAGATATTCAGTAATATTCTATGTGTTTTTAAATTGTACTACAAAGTTCTGAAAAATTAGTCAAAAAACACACGTAATTTGCTTCATATCTACAAGTTTTGTAATGAAAATTTGAATTTTAAATAGGAAACTAAAGACAGAGAGAAATCCTACCTCCAAAGATAGATAATTTAAACTCACTAATTTAAATAACTAATATGCATTACAATAACTAGTTTTGAATCTCCAAATGCATCAATCAAGTCCTATCAATATGGATTTGGGGATTGATCGGGATCCTATAACTCTTAGGGCTTCACAGCACATAAAAGAGGGTTCTCGAGCACTTGAAGGTCTGAATGAGTTGGCCCTTGGAGGGGATAATCCCGTGATCAGGGTTCCTCCATGAACCTCCTCTTCCTTAATATTAGGGGCATAGTCATTGCTCATAAAGCTAGAGCACTCAAAGATTTGGTATGTTCTCTCAAGCCTACTATCATCTTTTTTCAAGAATCTATGTGTGATGTTAACCTTGCATGGTCTTTTATGATTTCGATCTACCAAAGCCGGTTGGTCTGTGCGAAAGGTGTTGTTTTGCACTTCGGTGGGTTGGGGGAAATGTGGGATTCATCTTTCTTCAATGCACATGCATTTTGTACTAATGCAAGAATATTTCTCACAGGTTATCACAAGGCTACTAACAGTTGGATTCGTCTTCTCAACATGTATGCCCCATATGTGGGGAGATGGTTGTATTGGGAAAATTGTGTGAATTATGGGATTCTCTCCCTCCCATCCATTATTATAGTTGGTGATCTCAATATGTCCATGGGTGGACATGAAGTTTGGGGGCTTTGTGCTCAATTGGACCCATTATCAGCATTATTTGCGGATGTATTTGTTTTTCTAGATCTTAGGGATGTAACGATTGTGGAATTGGTCCCTACATGGCGAAACGATCGGACGGGGACTGCAGGTATATAAAAAACGTTGGATATATTTTTAATTTGCTCTTCTATGTTTCGATCACACAAAGGGATTATCTCTTCTGTACATCCCATTTTTATTTCTGATCATTGTCTGATTCAATTGCATGGAAAGGGAGAGTCTGCATGAGTGGCCTTCCATTCAAATTCAATCCCATTTGGATTAAAAACCATGATTTTAAGACATTGGTAGTTGATAATTAAGGTAAACAATGAGAACAGATGGTAGCTGGTGTGATGGTACAAATTATGGTAAAGTTGTGAGCATTAAACATGGCTACAAATATTTGGGTTGCAAATAAAAGGAGGGAGGATCTTTAGGCGTTATTGGATATACAAAATGTCTTGTCTTATTACAATGATCCCCTTGACCCACTTTTTTTCTTTAAGGTATATAAGAAGAAGATTATTGATCTGGTGGGGGAGAAAAAAATATTTTGTTGAGACAGGAAATAGAAAGGAGGCTTAAAAGCAGGGCTACTTGGGTGGAGGCACGCGACAAAAATGCGAAGTTTTTTCACTCATTCATCAGTGCAATAAAGAAGTGGAGTGAAATCAAGAACATTCGCGATTTAGAGGGGTAGAATATTACTAAGCACGGGGAGATTTATAGGAAGCTCACAGTTTCTTCAAATCTCATTTTCCCGCTAAAGCACAAGAATTTGATGCTAAAACATAATCCACTAGGCATCTATCCTGTATGTTCTCATCAAAATCTAATGAGTGTTTTGGAAGTCCGATTGGAAAATAGGAGTATTTGGAGGTGATTCAGCTAACCAAAATGGAGAAAATTCCTAGTCGTGATGGTTGGGGAATTGAGTTGTTTCTCCGCTTCTTCGATCTAATGTCTCCTGATATTCTTGCAGCAGTGGAGGAGTCCAAAGTGCAGGGGGTTATTGTTGGCAGTTTGAATGCCACTTTCATAGCCTTGATTCTAAAGAAGGATCGTCCCAGTTATTTCTCGGATTACATGCATATTTCACTTTGTAATGTTCTGTATAAGATCTTCTCCATTCTGTCGCATTGAGGTTAAAAAGGATCATTTCTTTCTTTATTTCCCGAGAGAAATTTTCATTTATGAAAGGTAGACATATATAGGATGCTATCAGGGAGGCACAGGAATGCCTCCACTCCATGAAGGCTCGACAAGGTGAGGAAATCATGATTAATATCGACCTTATAAAATCTTTTGATTATCTGGATAGGGGATTTTTGAGAATGATACTACAGAAAATTGGCCTCTCTTTGAGTATCATCAAATGGATTTTGGCTTGTATTTCGTCAACAAATTTTGCGATATTTATTAATGGGTATCCAACTGGGTTCTTTAAAGCATATCAGGGCCTTAGACAGGGTTGTGGCCTATCCCCTCTATTATTTGTTCCAGCTATGGACTTTCATATCCGCTTGATCAGAGAGGCTAGGATTGGGGGGATAATCGAGGGATTTAAGGTTACCAATAAGGTAAGGGTGACACACTTAATGATTGTGGATGACTTATTATTTGGGGGCATGAACAGTAATGATGATTGGAGGCATATTCATCGCTTATTAATGATATTCATTAGGGCTTCCAGTATGTACATGAGTAATGAAAAATCCATTCTGATATCAGAAGAGGTTGAGGATGTCCACAGTAGAGAAATTGGAGATCTATTCAGGATTTAACAGGTCCCTATCAATGTTGGTGTTTTGTATTTTGGCGTCCACCTTAAGGCCAAAAAGTACAAGAATAGGGATTGGGATTGACCTTTGAATATATATATAGCAAAAAATGTACTGGTTGGGCGAACAAATGGATGACACTGGGAGGTAGACGTACTCTTGTGTGATCAGTCCTACAATGTATTGTAGTGTATTGGATGCATATTTTTCTCATTCCCGCAGAACTATGCCATAAAGTAGATGCTCTGATGGAATGATTTATTTGGTCAGGTCTTACTTGCAAGGGAAAATCCATCTTGCTCAGTGGAATGTCATTGCTTGGCTAAATTATATGGGAGGTTGGGGCATACTAAACTCTTCCATTTTCAATTATGCTCTGATTATTAAAAGTCTTTGGAGGGCCACTAATGTAGAGGTAATTTGCAGTTGCATTATTCAAGAAAAATATAGGAAGGCCCTCCCTCTTTCGGCCTAGATCAGTAGGGGGACATACATAACTTGCAATGCCTCCTTTGTTTGGTGAAGCATGCTAAAGAACATACACTGGATGTTGGGGGTAATGTAATGGAAAATTGGGGATGGGGAATCGACAGAGGTTGGAATTTAAATGGTAACAAGGTTCAATGGTAACCATACCCTCTAGGTGGATCTTATCAACCATCTTAGGGATAGAGGTATTTCAATATTTTCTCAGATCACCACTTCTCTTCCCCACTCCCCATTAAGCCCCATATAGAAGAGGGAAAATGACCTAGGACTTATCAATGGTTTAGCTATGGAATGGGAGGTTTATATCACCAATATATATAATGCGAGTGTTTGTATTGGATATGGGGGTGATACTTTTATGTGGGTGTGATCTAGGTGGATATTGGTGGCCACCCACCTATTCCACTTGGGGCCCCACCATTGTCTCTTTCAATTTTTCAGTTTTGGCACAACTTACTATTTTTATAGTTTTTGGGGTCCTAAACTTCCGGAGCCATTTTGAGGCCCTAAACGACGTTTTTTGGGAAAACCGAAAGCGACCGAGCCTTGGTTTCTTCCATCGAAATTTGTATTCCTTGGATAGATCTTTCTAACGAGCTATTGAGCGCGTCAAACTGAGATCGTATGTCAAAGCTACGTCCCTAGGAAGTTGAAACACCAATTTACCCAAACGGGGCCCATAGTTTTGGTGCTTCATCTCCTAGATTTAGGTGTTTGGACCTTTGGAGTTTTCCATTATTTCTAAATAATAAATAGGCCCTCGAGCCTCATTGTAACACAGTTCAGAGGTCTGTAGCCGCTACATCTCTTCTCAGAAATATGCTACCAGCACCCTAGCTATTTTTATTTCCATTATGTCTGTAAGCATATTTCAGTCATTTGTTATTAATAAAATGAAGTATTGTTTTCGTTGCATCTCTGTGTTTATGTCTATTTCCATATTTTATTGCGTTCCTTCATAAATCTGGATCAGTGGTATTGGAGAAGTCTGCTCTTTCTCTGTTTTTCTTTGCTTTTCCCCAACGCGGTCAGCGTATAAGGAGTTGGGGCTCGATCTTGTTAAACCCTTGCAATATCATCCTTCCAAACCTCGACGACCTCCCATGGTGGAAGAAATGAAAGATGAGGGAGCAGGAAATCTTATCAGAATAATTGCTCGAGGAGGCCCTAGAGAAACAAAGGAACGTGATGATGGATAAATTTGCTCAAATTCTTCAATGACTACCCACCTACAGTGCATCTGCATCCAACAGTCACTCTGGAGGCACCACTCCCTTCAAGGTACAAGTAAACTTTGACATTCCTATATTTGAAGGCTAGATAGATACAGATGCCATATATACATGGTTAAATTTGTTGGAAGGGTATTTCTCAGTCCATTATTTCTCCGACCGAGAAAAGATTATTTTTGCACTCCTCAAAGCCACCCCCCATGTCAAAGACTAGTGGGAAACCTACCATGAGCAAGAGGACAAAGGGGAAACCTCTCTGTTCTCGGCCACACCAACTTGGAATTCATTTAGAGATGACATCAAGGAACAATATTACCCTATGGGGAGCTATGGGGACAAATACATCCAATGGACCATGCTGCGACAACAAAGGGATGAATATGTGCATGAAATGATGAATTTGTTCCATACCCTACGCACAAAGTTGGGTATTAAACATTCAGAGAGACCTTTGGTGCTCAAGTACCACAGTTTTCTGCACAAACATAGAGTTCCTCGACATTACATTTCTTGGCACGACATATCACTATGCCACCAAGATTGAGAATAAATTTAAACAGAAGAAGCGAGACTTTGGATCTGCAAATCCGAATCCAGGGAAAGGTGCCCCCGAACCAAAGACCAAGGGGCAAGGCCAAAACGGTACGGCTCATAACAATACAACAAATCCAAATAAGGACACGGGGAAGTGGTGTGAATTTCATAATAGCCCCACTCATAGCACAAATGAGTGTCAAGCCAAACAGTCATTGGTGGCTGAACTAAAGGCAACCGAATCAGATGCATTTTTTTGATCCTAAGTCAGAACCAGAAAAAGGCAATGAAAAAGGGAAGTAGATCGTTGATGTGGATCCCAGTGCGATTGTTACCACCAGTAAGATCCAGAGGGAGGATGCCAAGGATCTAGAGGAGGGGGAGCACCTCTTACATTCGTATATGTGGGTGAAGGGTTCTCCACTGCAATTCCTTGTCAATAGCAGAAGCCAAAAGAACCTCATCTCAGCAGAGGTCGTGAAGCGGCTCGGCCTACCAACCATAGCACACCTGTAGCTGTATACCATCGAGTGGATTCACCTAGGGAGAGATATCTGCATCTAATAACAGTGCCACCTTCCATGCAGTATCAAGCCATTCATGGATGAGATATTGTGTGATGTTTCTCCTCTTGATGTAGCTGATGTATTATTGGACCAACCATACTTGTGGAAGTGACATGCTGTGTATGAGTCTAGGCGTCGTATTGTTGTTATTACTTTGGGAAATAACGTGTACAGGATACAAGAGGTAGTACCACCTCCTGTCATCTCTTTGACTACTGTAAAACAAAGAAGTAATATTGTTTCCAAAACAAGAAATTTATTTTCCTTAGAACTCGCTCACAGGGAAAGAAGAAAATTGTGGCCACAACCTCAAAACAAGGCTCCCCTACATGGCTGCAGTAGATGGATAAATTCATGATGGAATAAGAGGAAATTTTCTCCTCACTCAGAGAGGTTCCTCTACACTGTCAGGACAAGCACTCCATTGATCTGACCCTCGACGCACTGCTGCCTGATTTTGTCGTACCTCCGGAAATTACACATACATAATCCACACATGTATTGTCTGAGGCTGATAAAGAAACCAAATTTCTGAAATGCATCCAGCATGTCTACCCGCAGGTCCATGACATCTCCGACAAATCTAATGCCATGTTCAACAGCATTTGCCTCATCTCATAGAGGATCTCAATGCAATGGGGACCATTGCCTCCTAATGAGGGAGGAACGATCCAAATGGATATTGGTGGCCACCCACCTATTCCACTTGGGGTCCCACCATTGTCTCTTTCAGTTTTTCAATTTCGGTACAACTTAATATTTTTGACATTTTTTCAGGTCCTTAACTTCTGGAGCTGTTTTGAGGCCCTAAACAACGTTTTTTGGGAAAATCGAGAGTGACCCAGCCTTCATTTCTTGCATCAAAATTTGTATTCCTCGGATAGATATTTCTAGCGAGCTATTGAGCGCGTCAAACATAGATCATATGTCAAAGTTACACCCCCGGGAAGTTGAAACACCAATTTACCCAAACATGGCGCATAGTTTTGGCGCTTCATCTCCTAAGGTTAGGCTTTTTGACCTTTGGAGTTTTCCATTATTTCTCAATAATAAATAGGCCCTCGAGCCTCATCATAACACAGTTCAGAGGTCTGTAGCCACCACATCTCTTCTCAGAGATATGTTACTAGCACCCTAGCTATTTTTACTTCCATTATGTCTGTAAGGATATTTTAGTAATTTGTTATTAATAAATGAAGTATTGTTTCCGTTGCATCTCTGTGGTTATGTCTATTTCCATATTTTATTACATTCCTTCATAAATCTGGATTAGTGGTATTGGAGCGGTCTGCTCTTTCTCTGTTTTTCTTTGCATGTCCCCAATGCGGTCAGGGTATAAGGAGTTGGGGCTCGATCTTGTTGAACCCTTGCAATATCAGCCTTCCAAACCTTGAAGATCTCCCATTGTGGAAGAAATGAAAGATGAGGGAGCAAGAGATCTTATCAAAAAAATTATTCGAGGAGGCCCTAGAGAAAAAAAGGAACGTGATGATGGATAAATTTGCTCAGATTCTTCAATGACTACCCACCTATAGTGCATCTGCATCCAACAGTCACTCTGGAGGCACCACTCCCTTCAAGGTACAAGTAAAATTTTACATTCCTATATTTGAAGGCTAGATAGATTCAGATGCTATATACATGGTTAAATTTGTTGGAAGGGTATTTCTCGGTCCATTATTTCTCCGTCCGAGAAAAGATCATTTTTGCACTCCTCAAAGCCACCCCCCATGTCAAAGACTGGTGGGAAACCTACCGTGAGCAAGAGGACAAAGGGGAACCCTCTCTGTTCTCGGCCACACCGACTTGGAATTAATTTCAAGACAACATCAAGGAACAATATTACCCTATGGGGAGCTATGGGGAGCTATGGGGACAAATACATCCAATGGACCACGCTGTTGCAACAAAGGGATGAATATGTGCATGAACTAACGAATTTGTTCCATACCCTACGGACAAAGTTCGGTATTAAAGATTCAGAGAGACCTTTGGTGCTCAAGTACCACAGTTTTCTGCACAAACATAGATTTCCTCGACATTACATCACTTGGCATTACATATCACTATGCCACCAAGATTGAGAATAAATTTAAACAGAAGAAGCGAGACTTTGGATTTGCAAATCCGAATCCAGGGAAAGGTGCCCTCGAACCGAAGACCAAGGGGCAAGGCCAAAACAGTACGGCTCATAAAAATACAACAAATCCAAATAAGGACACGGGGAAGTGGTGTGAATTTCATAACAGCCCCACTCATAGCACAAACGAGTGTCAAGCCAAACATTCGTTGGTGGCCGAAATAAAGGCAACCGAATCAGATGCATTTTTTTGATCCTGAGTCAGAACCAGAAAAAGGAAATGAAAAAGGGAAGTAGATCATTGATGTGGATCCCAGTGCGATTTTTGCCACCACCAAGATCCAGAGGGAGGATGCCGAGGATCTATAGGAGGGGGAGCACCTCTTACATTCGTAGATGTGGGTGAAGGGTTCTCCACTGCAATTCCTTGTCAATAGCGGAAGCCAAAAGAACCTCATCTCAGCAGAGGTCGTGAAGCGGCTCAGCCTACCAACCATAACACACCCGCAGTTGTATACCATCGAGTGGATTCACCCAGGGAGAGATATCTGCATCTACTAACAGTGCCACCTTCCATGCAGTATCAAGCCATTCATGGATGAGATATTGTGTGATGTTTCTCCTCTTGATGTAGCTGATGTATTATTAGACCAACCATACTTGTGGAGGCGACATGCTGTGTATGAGTCTAGGCGTCGTGTTGTTGTTATTAATTTGGGAAATAACGTGTACAGGATACCAGAGGTAGTACCACCTCCGTTCATCTCTTTGGCTAATGCAAAAAAACACAGTAAGATTGTTTCCAAAAAAAGAAATTTATTTTCCTTACAACTCGCTCACAGGGAAAGAAGAAAATTGTGGCCACAACCTCAAAACAGGGCTCCCCTACATGGCTGCAGTAGATGGATAAATTCATGATGGAATACGAGGAAAATTTCTCCTCACTCAGAGAGGTTCCTCTACACTGTCAGGACAAGCACTCCATTGATCTGACCCTCGACGCATTGTCGCCTGATGTTGTCATACCTCTGGAAATTACACATACATAATCCACACATTTACTGTCTGAGGCTGATAAAGAAACCAAATTTCCGAAACGCATCCAGCATGTCCGCCCGCAGGTCCATGACATCTCCGAAAAATCTAATTCCAAGTTCAACATCATTTGCCTCATCTCATAGAGGATCTCAACGCAATGGGGACCATTGCTTCCTAAGGAGGGAGGAACGATCCAAATGGATATTGGTGGCCACCCACCTATTCCACTTGGGGCCCTATTTGGTCAATTTAGTGTGTCCTAAATTGCTACATTAATTTGTCAATCCGGGATTCGTAAGCTGACGAAGTGTGGCGCACTATGTGTGAAAGATAACCTATCTCTTACTTTTTGTCGTTTTTGGGTTTTTTATTTATCTTGGTTGGGTTCCTAATGTGCGATGGAAATTTTAAAAGACAAGTATGGATATAAATGTTCAAGGCAATAATGTCCTTTATAATGATTTCCCAAACTTCAAACTTCAAAAAGATTTTGAAACAATGACAAAATTAATTCCTAAAGGAAAATGAAAATGTGCCACTATACTAGTCAAACAAACAGTGAACTATTGATCATGAAACCCATTACCCTTGTTGTTGTCTAAACACAAAAGAAACTGTACTCAAAGAAATCCAAAGATTGCAAGCAAAGTAAAGCTAAAATCAAATTACATCAACTCATATTCTGACCCCTCACCATTAGTCTCGCTATGGCTTTTGGAGGTAATCATAAACAACTTGAGTAATATGATGTCTAATTTGTAGAAAAATAAAGTAATATCAAATTACACACTCATACTTCAATCCCTCACCATTATTCTCGCTATGGCTTTTGGAGGTAACTGATAATGACATGAGCAATTTAATATCTAACTTGCAGAAGAATAAACTAATATCAAACTACACACTCATACTTCAATCCCTCACCATTAGTTTCGCTATGGCTTTTGGAGGTAACTGATAATGACATGAGCAATTTAATATCTAACTTGCAGAAAAATAAACTAATATCAAACTACATACTCATACTTCAATCCCTCACCATTAGTCTCGCTATGGCTTTTGGAGGTAACTGATAATGACATGAGCAGTTTAATATCTAACTAACTAGTAAAGAAAATGTACAAAACTGAAATGAATAAAACAATGCTGGAATTAAAAACTAAGAAAAAGAAATCAGCAGAAGGACAAGATTGATTCCATGTCATTATTCATTGTAAACTATGTGCAAATGCCCGGGCTGCCTACTATAATCTGGAACAAAGACACTGATCAGTTAACAGTAGTATAAAACATGAAAAATTATGAACAGAAATAAAACGTTAATACCATAAAAGATGTAATATATACACGTGAAGGACTATGGCACAATGAACGTAAGGAAATGAAGCATGAAACTATACAGTAATACACAAAACCTCGGCGTGTGCAGGGGCCCTCTGCACAATCCTCGGGAAGCATCTATCAAACACGAATTATGCTTATGGACAGAGTCTTCTCATATATTTAAAATGCAGTCATAACAAAGAAATAATGTCACAGCACAGTGGGCTTTCTTGATAGCCAAAATTACATTACACCAGCTAACTCATATGCGTATGAGAACGCATTATTTATAACAGAGAATGTCATAACTAATTTCCTACATTCTACGCTGATACAAGACACGTGAACAACCACGTCCAAAAATCTAGCATTATGGCTACCGTGAAGATTAAATCTATGGAGAGTGGTCATTGGATTCAGCTTATGGAGCCGTTTACAGGTGTTGATATGTCTCCTGTGATTTAGAAATGGTCACGCAAGTCTTCACGTGGTGAAAAACAGAGTTCTGTCACTGTGGGACTCTTCGGTTGACCACCGCTTGCCTACCTTTGACCACAGCCTTCTTAGGTGAATTCGACTGAGCCAATAGGACTCGATCCATGTCCATGTCATTTCCAACTTGCCCATGTGGCTCGATTTGCCTGAAGACACCTGCAATATAGACTTTAACAAAATGTTTGCGGAAAGTTGAAACGACGAATGACAAGATTCTGCAACTTAATGAGCAAAAATCTAATTCAAACATAAGACACAAAACATAGTTAAAAACCACTTTAAATTCTCTTTTATAATTAATATGCAATGATATTGATGACTTAGGAGGTCTAGGTAAATGTAAAAAGTCTAAAAAGGTGTATAGGAAAGATGCAAATTTGGGACTCAACATACACCCACTGTGAAGGTGTTGCATCTCCTCATGCAACCAAAATTTTGATCATCCTTCTTCAATTCATATGCCTTGATACCTCTGCCAGTACATCCAGTCCTCTTCTCCTCTTCCTTGGTGCTGCTAACATCTTGGGCTTCTTCATCAAGCATCTGTATTTGAGATTAATCAGTGCTCTACTTATCTTCTGACATTTCTTCTTCAATTTCCAGTTCTTTTTTTGCCACAGTCCCAGATGTAGCATAGTGTTGTCATGAATGATCTTGTCCAATCTGTTTTTCTCCTTTAATGTTTCATTTTCATTTTTAATATGTCTATTTAAAACCTCCAACTCAAAGACTTCTTATTTCAATGATTGGACTAGAGCTTATTGTGCTGTGTGAGGCTGAGTGGATGAAGTGCCGGGACCCGTGGCTGTTCTTTCTAAAGATTCTATGTAATCATACACTTCTTGTTTCTTTGGATCTATCTCAGGTGTCATTTTCCTTGGGTTGTCCCCAAAATGCTGTGGAGGAGAATTGACTTCAAAATCTGGCTGAAAAGGGCTCATGTCAACGTCTTGAGGACTAGCTTCAACATTTGATTGAGAATGAGGTGGACTATGGCCAGCTGGAGTTTGTTCAGGTGTTACTTCTCCCAAATCAATAAAATAAAGTCCTTTTGTTTGTGTTTTCCTCCACTTTCCTTTAAGCCTGCTGCTTCTTCTTACATACTGTGGACTATTGTCTTTTTCCCTCTGTTTTTCTTTTCCTTTCTTTTTGGCCATAGTTGACTGTTCCTGACGGTGAACTAGTCTCTCAGACAATACTTGATGGTCTTCTTCTGAGGAAGGGGTTTGATGCACAACCTCAATGCTTCTTTTCTCTTTTGATTTTATTGGCTTTTTATCCTCAGTCTTTTCCTTCCTCCTTTTAGATAGTCTTTCTTCTCTACTAGTTCTTTCAACTGTATTAGTAGGAGTGCTTTGAGTTTTATCATCTGTTCTATTTCTTCTACTTCTCTTAGGTATACTGCCTTCAGCGGTTTCTTGGGGTTCTTCAAAGAAATTTCTAATTAGAAATTGCTCTCAGGTGTCCTTTTTCTCTTTTAATTGTTTTTCTATCAAGATTTTCACAAGACCATGGTGATACAAATGTGGTTCTACGTCCCCCAGATGCTTTTGGACGGTTACAGACATCTTTTTCAAACTATTTAGTAAAAAGTATGGCAGATTGAGGGTCTGGTTTTCTAGGAAATTCATCAACAGTCGGGTATGATACATGTACATTGACCCAAAACGTCCCTCACAGGTGATAAATTTTTGAATAACTGACAGTAAACTGGCCCACTCTTCTTTTAAAGCATGAACAGGAATTCCCTTTTTGAAAATGGTGACATCCATACCTGGGTTACGTAGGATTACTCTCCAGGCTTCCTCACCAATGCTCTTGTTCTTGAACCAGCGTTCTCCTTCTTGAGGGAGTTTTGTAGCAGCAGCTATGGATGCCTCAGTCACCATAAATTTGAGGTCCCCAATCTCCACCTCCAGACCGTTGAAAGACCTTGCAAAAGCTTTTGTTACCTCCTTATTATAGCCTTTAAACTTTTGAATAAACCGAAGCCACTTTGCCTTTTTCAATATATCTTTGACTTGCGGGTATCCTTCCATAAATTTGGGTCCCTCTGGTTCTGTTCTCAACAACTGACCCATCCTTCCTTCTGTACTTTAAAACTTGTCTGCGTGAGGAGGGTTTAACGGAGGTAAGACGGCTAGATTAGTGGAAATGAGCAGGGTTTATGAAGGAGACCAGTGACTGTGAGCAGATATCAGAGAATAGGTACACGGAATGAAGCAGAACAGAGAAAAAAATAGGGTGAAAGCTTCTGTGAACATGGTGGAAATGTAGCCGTGAGGTCAATAGAACAGTAGGGGGAGTAAAGTGCATTCGGCAGTATTTAAAATTGGGTGGCTGCAGAGTAGACGCAAGCACGTTTATAAAACGGCTACGGATTTTATGCGGCTAAGAGAAGCCGTAGTCAAATCAATCACGTTTCTTAACTACAGGTGGAGTATCAACGTATAGCCGAACACTAGTGAAGATCGGAGGCTTGATTATGAGGCCGTTTAGAAATGAATGCAAGGATCGTGGGATGGCTACAGAGTTATCAACGCAATCATTGCATATAATGGAGCTATGGTTTATAACTATGTAAAAATGTGCTTGAAATGCCATTTGAAATAAATTTCTACTCATACCTTGGAATTCTTGCCATTTTTCATTGGTCTTCAATCAGTTGCTCCTCATTGATGTCTTTGAGTGCCCCATGTCTTCATAATATGTCTTCATAGCTGCATTTGATTTCATGATTGTGGAACTAACATCTGACTGTAAATTTTTAAAAAACAGAGTGGTAGCTGCAGAAACTGCTTCTGGCTACAAAAACTGGTGTCAGTTGCGGAAACTGACACAGTAATTATTTGGGTGAATGGAGATGGATAGATGATAATTGACTGAATGAAAATGGTCATGAAAGAAAATTTTATTGATGAAATGAAATGAAATAGATGAAATGGAGTGAAGTGAAATGAAGTGGAGTGGAATGAAGTGGAATGAAATGGAGTGAGTTGTCATAAAACTTGTGAAATGAGAAAGAGAATTTTTTTTTTTGGGGAAAATATAGGGTGTTAGGAATCCCGTATTTTCACCCTACATTTTTTGTATAAGACTACCAATCAGTGATTGGTTTTTAGGCTTATACAAAATATTTTATTTTATTTTATTTTATTTTATTTTTTTAACTAAAAAGAACAAAGGCTAGGTTGGTGGAGAAGAATTCTTCTTCACGAGCCTTATTGCAGAATTATCTTGAAACATTTTGACAAATTCCTCTTTTGAGAGTGGCTTATGATAGATCTTTAATCTATGGCCATTCATAATAAGAGGAGTTTGAAATTCATCAATGGTCTTGATTCTTACCGCTCCATTGCTAAAGATCTTGTCAATCTCATATGGCCCAAGCCAATGAGTCTAAAATTTTCCTTTGAAATCTTTAAACTTTGAATCAAATAGCAATGCCCAGTCTCCTTCTTGAAACTTCTTCTCTTTGATGTATTTTTCATGCCATTTAGCTCTTTGATATTGAACTAGATCAGTTCTTAGAATTGCCTCTTGTCTGATCTCATCTAGCTCATTCAACTGCTCCATTCTATGCTTTTGGGCTTCTGATAGATCCATCCCCAACTGAACTGCTATCTTGAAGGTTTTGACTTGGAACTCAATGGGGAGCAGGACTTCTTTCCCATAAACAAGTTCACAGGGAGAATGTCCTGTTGTATTTCTCCATGTAGTTCTGTAGGCCCACAAGGCTTCAGAAAGCCTTTCTACCCAATCTTTTCTGTGTAGATGAACAGTTTTGGTGATGATACTTTCAAGAACTTTGTTTGTAGACTCCACTTGACCATTTGCTTGTGGATGGTAAGGAGTAGATTTTTTGTGCTTGATTTTGTATTCTTCCATCAGTTTCTCCACCAGATTGGATGTGAATTGGCTTTCCTGATATGTCACAATTTCTCTTGGAACACCAAAACGAGTAAAAATATCCTCATAAAGAAAATTAACAACTGAATTTTTATTAGCAGACACTAATGCTTTGGCTTCTACCCATTTAGTAACATAATCAGTACAAACCAATATATACTTCTTTTGCTTAGATGGTGGATTAATAGGTCCAATGAAATCTAAAGCCCATTTTTCAAAGGGTTCGATGAGTACTTGTGGTTGCAATGGCATTTCATTTGAAAGGGTAGGTTTCCCTACTCTTTGGCAACTGTCACATCTTTTGACATATTGTTTTTCATCTTTGAAGAGGGAAGGCCAATAATATCCTAAAGAGAGGATTTTATAGGCTGTCATTTTTTCAGCAAAGTGTCCACCGCATGGTTCATCATGACATTCCTTGAGGATATCAGGCATTTCATCCTCCCTGACACATCTTCTGATCACAAGATCTGGCCCTGTTTTAAACAATTCGTTAGAAATCCATGAATATTTTGAAATCTCCTGAATAATATTTCTTTTTTCACTTGGAAATAAATGTGGAGGCAGTTTCCCTGTAACCAAATAGTTAGCAATATCTGCATACCAAGGGGTCTTAGTAGTTACTGCAAACAAGTATTCATCAGGAAACTTATCCTCTACAGGAGAATCTTCTTTAGTATTCTGAATCCTAGACAAGAAATCAGCTACTGTATTTTGTTTCTCTAGTCTATCCAACACAGTAATATTGAATTCCTGCAAAATTAGGAGCCATCTTGTCACTATGCCATTAGTAACAAGTTTGTTCATTAGATATCTAATCGCAGAATGATCAGTATGAATAAAAGTTTCATAGCCTGTTATATAATGTCTAAACTTATTGATTGCATGAACAACGGCTAAAAACTCTTTTTCAGTTACAGTATAGTTCAACTCAGTGGGAGTCAAATTTTTACTGGTATAGTAAATGGCATAAGGGACTAAATCCTTTTGACCCAACACAGCTCCTAGAGCTGTATCTGAAGCATCTGTAGAAATATGGAAAGGGAGTTTCCAATTTGGTCCTCTCAAGATAGGTGCTTCAGATATTCTTGTTTTCAAAGTTTCAAAGGCTGATTGACAATCAGGATCCCATTTGAATTCACAGTATTTTGTAAGCAGTTTGAAGAGTGGAGATGCTATTTTAGTGAAGTTTTCTATAAATATTCTATAGTATCCAGTAAATCCTAGAAAACTTCTAACATCTCTTTGAAAATTTGGAATAGGCAACTTGGAGATGACTTCAACTTTTGATCTATCAACCTTAATCCCATCTCCTGAAATATGATGCCCCAAAACAATACCTTTAGTAAACATCATAAAGAATTTTTCATGGCTTAATGAAAGGTTTGTTTCTTTACATATTATAAGGACTTTTTCCAAATTTTCTAATGCCTCTTCAAATGAATTACCATAAATTGTAAAATCATCCATATAAACCTCTACACAATCATGGATTAGATCAGAAAAAATTCCTAGTACTGCTCTTTGGAATGTTGCAGGTGCATTACATAACCCAAAAGGAAGTACTCGGTAGGAAAAATTTCCCCATGGACAAGTAAATGTGGTCTTATCTTGATCTTCGGGTGCTACCTGAATTTGATTATAGCCACTAAAACCATCCAAAAATGAAAAGTACTTTTTACCTGCTAATGTATCTAATACCTGATCAATAAAAGGCAAAGGAAAGTGATCCTTCAAATTTTCTTTGTTCAATTCCCTGTAATCAATGCATACCCTCCATTTACCATTCTTTTTAGGTACTATAACCAAAGGAGAAACCCATCGGCTATCTGAAATTGGATAAATGAAGTTTACATTGACTAGTTTTTGGAGCTCTTCTTTCACTATCTCCCTAAGATTTGGATTCATCCTTCTTTGAGGTTGTCTGATTGGTCTACTGTTTTCCTCAATATAGATATGATGGATGCAAGTCTTAGGATCAATACCTTTCATGTCAGTATACTCCCATGCAAATGCATTAGAATGTTTTTGCAAGATTTTGGTTAGTTCTTCTTGTTGTGACTTTTCCAAATGTTTGTTGATATTCAATGTTTTTCCTGGAAAAATCTCAATAGTAGAACTACCGAACTCTTCCATAGAGTAAAGAGACATTTGTCTTGATGATAAATATTCAATGTCAGATTCCAACTGAAATTGTGTGGGGTCATATTCTGAAGATGTCTCAAAATTTTCTAATGTATTCAGAATTTGACTATCCTCACTGATTTTAGAAATGGTAAAGACATGTTGTATAGTGTCCTCATCATCAACCCATTCATTGTCTCCTATTTCTGTAATTGCTTTTGCTGGAGGATACAAATTGAATTTCTTTGTCGAATTACCATTAGAAATGTACATATCCCCAGATCTACAACTAATGAAAACATCAACTGTGGCTAGCCAAGGTCTTCCTAAGATAAGTGGGTGCCCTCCTAGATTACTCTTGGGAGTCAAAATCATAAAATATACTGGATATTCCCAAGAATCTAAGGGGACTGAAATATCTTCTAATACACCATCTGGTTTGATAATTGATTGATCTACAAGTTGCAGTAAAGTAGGTGTAAAAAGAAGGTTAGGAAGTTTTAGCTGGTCCATAGTCTGTCTACTCATAATGTTGATAGCAGCCCCTAAGCCAATCAATGTGTTTGGAATTTCTATCCCATTTATATGTGTCTTGACAATTGGACTTCCTGGAACTACATACTTCTGCATGGTAATTTTTCCCATCATGATATCTGCAATTTTTCCTACCAGGTGGATTCTTCTTGTGTCTTTTAGTTTCCTTCTTGGTCTTTTGAGACTCAACTCCTTTATTGTTTTTTCTAGAATAGGAATCTCTCGAATGGCTTGTAGCAAGGGAATATTGATACAAACATTCTTTAATTCATCTAGAAAATCATAGTTAGGCAACAAGATTTGTTTTTCCACCCCTTTATCAATTTGTAATCTTTCAAGGAAAGGAGGTGTGGATGAAGATGCAGGTTGCTCAACTATAGGAGTTGTGGGTGTTAACTTTTCTTTCTCTTTTTGAATGTTTGAGTTTTGAAGAGATGGTTCCTCAGAACCCTTATTGGCTTTAAGAGAGTCCTCCTCAAAGGTATCTTGCTCGTCGACATCTATAGAAGGTTTTTCTAAAACTCTACCAGACCTGAGTTGTACATCATTGAGAGGAACAATCATATAGGTAGGAAATTGTTGTCCTTCTATCATGTAAGTATTCTGAGGATTTTTATTGTTAGGATTTGGCAATGGCTGAGCTGGAAGTTGATTTGTCTTTTATTGGAATGGAAGCATGAGTTGAGGATTTGGATTTTGTTGAGAAGGTTGTTGTTGTGGAAATGGCAATGAAAGTTGTGGATTTGGGTTTGGAAGTTGTGGAGCTTGTTGATTTTGAAAACATGGAGGATATTGATAAAATTGAGCGAATCTCCCATAAGGATTTTGCATACCATGTACCCATAACTAATATGGATTTTGAGGTTGGGGCCAAGGTTGTTGCCAAGGATTCCAATTTGGTGGGGGTTGAGAATTCATAGGGTTGTTAAACCCTTGAGTTTGTTGCCCCTACCAAGGTCTTCTTGCAACAAAACAGAGAGATTCTACTGAATTTGGATCTTCTTGGAAAACAACTTTGAGTCCAGGAATTGAAGGACAATCCTTGGTCTCATGATTCTCTGAGAAAATCATACATGTTTCTACAACTTTTGCATCTAACGGACATTCCCTTAAAGCATGTTTCTTCCTACATTTCGAACAAAAGATGGCTAGAGCATCAGTTTCTCCTTTCTGCTTGTTTTGGATTTTAAGTGTGTCTAGTTGTTCACTAAGGTTCCCTAAGATATCAGTTTTGAATTCATCAAGCATATTGCCAATCTCTACACTACTTACTGATCCAGTTTCAGATTTGTTTGCCCTGATAAGAGAAGGATCTCTAGGCCCTTTTCCCATTTTGGATTTTCCCCTTGAGAGATGGACACATAGTTCTGTTATGTCACAAAGTGGCAGTTGAGAAATGTCTCCTTTCCCCATCATGTTTAAAATATCTATCCATTCATCTCTGATGGATTTTAATATAAGGGCTTTCAAAGTTTCATCATCTAAATTGCTCATCTTTTCTCTTTTTAAGTTGTATTGAAATCTTTCAAGTAAATCTTCCAAATTTTCATCTTCTTTTTGCACCATTTTGAATACCTCATCCTTATGATTGGTGGGAATGCAATAGTCCAGATATCTATCCAAAAATGTTTGTTTCATATCATTCCAAGTCCTAATAGATTGGGTGACTAATCCCATGAACCATTTCAAAGCGGCTCCCTTCAATGTTGAAGGAAACAATTTGAGTTTTTGAGAGTCTTCCATATAGTCATAGGTTTGGCACACGACTTCAAACTCAAACAGAAATGTTTCAGGATCCTCACTTCACAATCCATAAAATTTGGGGAGGACAGATGGTGAGATGTTTTTCATCGTTGTATGAGTTTCCTCATCAACTATAGGGAATCCAAACAAGTTGTCTCCTTCCCTATTTCTTCCATTATTATCTCCACCTCCACCATTATTGCCTCCATTATTTCCTTCTCCTCTACCTCTACCTCTACCTCCGAATCCATCTATTATTTCATCTGCCATGATAGTTTATTTAGAGTCCTTGAAGTCCTTTGGTTCTTCTATCAAGGGAGGATGAGAGGGAGTTTCTTCCTTTTCTTCTTCAAGTGATTCTACTTCTTTGATTACAATATACTCTCCTGTAGAAGTAAAGAAAGGGTCTTTTTCTAAATGAGATTTGGTAGATGGTGTAGGAGAACCCTCTAATTCAGCTGCTCCTTGAATTCCAAGAATCTTAAGGCTAGGGGTAGATGGTGATTAATCTTGTCTATGCCTTGAAGAAGATGGAGTTGTGAAAATCGAACTCTTGGCTCTAGCTGTAAACCTTCCCCTAGAATCTCTTGCTCTATGCATGTCATTTTTTTTATTTTATTTTTAAGTTGGGCTAATAATTCTCTTTCTGATCTTCCAGGTCACACTAGGTGCAAGAAGAGAGCATACTTAAGAAATTATTAAACCAATAACTCTCTTTTCTGATCCTCCAAATCATACTAGGTGCAAAAGGAGAGCATACTTCAAGAAGTTATCAATTTTTCCCTTCTTTTTATTGTTGTTGTTCTTTTTTTTTTTTAAGAAATTGGCTACCTAGTTACACTTCCCCGGCAACGGCGCCAAAATGTTTGGTCAATTTAGTGTGTCCTAAATTGCTACATTAATTTGTCAATTTGGGATTCGTAAGCTGACGAAGTGTGGCGCACTATAAGTGCAAGATAACTTATCTCTTACTTTTTGTCGTTTTTGGGTTTTTTATTTATCTTGGTTGGGTTCCTAATGTGAGATGGAAATTTTAAAAGACAAGTATGGATATAAATGTTCAAGGAAATAATGTCCTTTATAATGATTTCCCAAACTTCAAACTTCAAAAGGATTTTGAAACAATGACAAAATTAATTCCTAAAGGAAAATGAAAATGTGCCACTATACTAGTCAAACAAATAGTGAACTATTGATCATGAAACCCATTACCCTTGTTGTTGTCTAAACACAAAAGAAACTGTACTCAAAGAAATCCAAAGATTGCAAGCAAAGTAAAGCTAAAATCAAATTACATCAACTCATATTCTGACCCCTCACCATTAGTCTCGCTATGGCTTTCGGAGGTAATCATAAACAACTTGAGTAATCTGATGTCTAATTTGCAGAAAAATAAAGTAATATCAAATTACACACTCATACTTCAATCTCTCACCATTAGTCTCGCTATGGCTTTTGGAGGTAACTGATAATGACATGAGAAATTTAATATCTAACTTGCAGAAGAATAAACTAATATCAAACTACACACTCATACTTCAATCCCTCACCATTAGTTTCGCTATGGCTTTTGGAGGTAACTGATAATGACATGAGCAATTTAATATCTAACTTGCAGAAAAATAAACTAATATCAAACTACATACTCATACTTCAATCCCTCACCATTAGTCTCGCTATGGCTTTTGGAGGTAACTGATAATGACATGAGCAGTTTAATATCTAACTAACTAGTAAAGAAAATGTACAAAACTGAAATGAATAAAACAATGCTGGAATTAAAAACTAGGAAAAAGAAATCAGCAGAAGGACAAGATTGATTACATGTCATTAGTCATTGTAAACTATGTGCAAATTCCCGGGCTGCCTACTATAATCTGGAACAAAGACATTGATCAGTTAACGACAGTATAAAACATGAAAAATTATGAACAGAAATAAAACGTTAATACCATAAAAGATGTAATATATACACGTGAATGATTATGGCACAATGAACGTAAGGAAATGAAGCATGAAACTATACAGTAATACACAAAACCTCGGCGTGTGAAGGGGCCCTCTGCACAATCCTCGGGAAGCAGCTATCAAACACGAATTATGCTTATGGACAGAGTCTTCTCATATATTTAAAATGCAGTCATAACAAAGAAATAATGTCATAGCACAGTGGGCTTTCTTGACAGCCAAAATTACATTACACCAGCTAACTCCTATGCATATGAGAACGCATTATTTATAACAGAGAATGTCATAACTAATTTCCTACATTCTGCGCTGATACAAGACACGTGAACAACCACGTCCAGAAATCTAGCATTATGGCTGCTGTGAAGATTAAATCTATGGAGAGTGGTCGTTGGATTCGGCTTATGGAGCCGTTTACAGGTGTTGATATGTCTCCCGTGATTTAGAAACGGTCACGCGAGTCTTCACGTGGTGAAAAACAGAGTTCTGTCACCGTGGTACTCTTCGGTTGACCACCGCTTGACTACCTTTAACCACAGCCTTCTTAGCTAAATTCGACTGAGCCAATAGGACTCGATCCATGTCCATGTCATTTCCAACTTGCCCATCTGGCTTGATTTTCCTGAAGACACCTACAATATAGACTTTAACAAAATGGCTGCAGAAAGTTGAAGCAGCTGCGGAAAGTGACAAGATTCCGCACCTCAATGAGCAAAAATCTAATTCAAACTGCAGACACAAAACATAGTTAAAAAACACTTTAAATGATCTTTTATGATTAATATGCAATGATGTTGATGACTTAGGAGGTCCAGGTAAATGGAAAAAATCTAGAAAGGTGTATAGGAAAGATGAAAATTTGAGACTCAACAGGCCCCACCATTGTCTCTTTCAGTTTTTCAGTTTTGGTACAACTTAATATTTTTGACAGTTTTTCAGGTCCTGAACTTCTGGAGCCATTTTGAGGCCCTAAACGATGTTTTTTGGGAAAACCGAGAGCGACCCAGCCTTCATTTCTTGCATCAAAATTTGTATTCCTTGGATATATATTTCCAGCGAGCTATTGAGCACATCAAACATAGATCATATGTTAAAGTTACACCCACGGGAAGTTGAAACACCAATTTACCCAAACATGGCACATAGTTTTGGCGCTTCATCTCCTAAGGTTAGGCTTTTTGAACTTTGGAGTTTTCCATTATTTCTCAATAATAAATAGGCCCTCGAGCCTCATCGTAACATAGTTCAGAGGTCTGTAGCCACCACATCTCTTCTCAGAGATATGTTACTAGCACCCTAGCTATTTTTACTTCCATTATGTCTGTAAGCATATTTCAGTCATTTTTTATTAATAAATGAAGTATTGTTTCTGCTGCATCTCTGTGGTTATGTCTATTTCCATATTTTATTTCGTTCCTTCATAAATCTAGATCAGTGGTATTGGAGCGGTCTTCTCTTTCTCTGTTTTTCTTTGCATGTACCCAACACGGTCAGGGTGTAAGGAGTTAGGGCTCGATCTGGTTGAACCCTTGCAAGGTTAGCTTCTCAAGCCCCGAAAGCCTCCCATGGCGAAAGAAAATAAATACGAGGGAGCAGGAGATCCTATCAAAATATTGCTGGAGGAGGCCCTTGAGAAACAAAGGAACATGATGATGGATAACTTTGCTCAGATCCTTCAACGACAGCACACATATGGCACATCTGCATCCAATAGCCACTCTAGAGGCGCCACTCCTTCAAGTTACAGGTAAACTTTGACATTACTATATTTGAAGGCCAGATAGATGCATACGCCATAGATAGATGGTTAAATTTGCTGGAAGGATATTTCTCTGTCCATGATTTCTTCGACCGAGAAAATATTATTTTTGCACTCCTCAAAGCCGCCCCCCATGTCAAAGACTGGTGGTAAACCTACCGTGAGAAATAGGACAAAGGGGAACCCTCTCTGTTCTCAGCCACACCCACTTGGAATTAATTCCGAGATGGCATCAAGGAACAATATTACCCCATGGGGAGTGTTGTGTAGATTAATCCGTCTTGCAGACAAGACCGATCTCTCTAGTACTAAAAGTAACTAGCAACAAACAGCCAATTATACTAATCTCTCTCTAAGCATACAAGATTCATAAAAATGCTATATAGGTGTAAGGCCTACCTTATGTCCAGCGCTTACTTGATCTCGTTGAAGTTCTTCCCGTGCACTTGAAAGAACGTTCCTCGTGAATCTGCAGTCACAAACAAGCAAAAATATTACATAGCACCTGTATAGACATTACTATAAATCATACTCATCATAATGATCAAGGAATTTATGAAATAAACCATGAATAAACAGTTTAATGAGAGAAATGAGTATATTTGTATTAACTTCAAATAAAAGAAATCCTTTACAACCTGTGCCTTGATGTCGTGCAGGTCCTCTTGGGGTCCGAAGCATGAATCTCTTCTACTTTAACAATCATTGCAATCTTTGAACCAAGACGGATAGAATTGAATGATTTAACCTCACAGAAAGTCTTAGTTAACTAAGTCTGAATCTCAACAGCATTTAACTTCAAATATCTTAAAGCTTGAACTCCCTTTGAGGCTACCCAAGGCCTCTTTTTATAGTGGAAAAGAGGAGGTTTTCTGTTCCAAATATGAAGGGATAGAATCCTCCTTCAAAGGGATTAGCTCCTTACATCAAGGGGTTAGCTCCATCAAGTGAGGGATGCATGAACCTTCTCAAAGCGTATCCATTCCCGAAAAGTTCCCATCTAGAATCTTCTAGAATTCATCTGAAATCAAATTTTTATCTTTACTTTCTCGCCTTTTTGATTTTTACAGAGGTTCGCCCCCATAACACAAAGAACGTGCGGTATGGTTCCGCAGGTAAGCTAAACTTTAGGTGCGGGACCGCAGGCAATGAATAGAGAAAGTGCGATACCAATGTTTAGGGGATTTTTAGGAACTTTTCTCTGATTTTGAAAGCTTGACATGAGGAACTGATATGTTAGACTTGCAAAAGGAGGAAGTATGAGTAATAATGAGCTCATACTCATCGCAGAATGTCAGGATAACAGTTTTTAGTGTAACAAATTGCCCCCTAAAGCGCAAAGTCTGGAATAGATGAAGCTGAAGTCTATCATATATGAAGAGTGCAGTACTTTATCATTTCAAAGATCATCCTGTGGACACCCCAGTCGGAACCTGTAAAAAACATTCAATGCAAAATATATATATATATATATGTCATCACTGAGGTAGGCATTCCCATACTCAGATTGAAACTAACTAGAAACTAACTCAAATTGTTATGATACAGGAATGATTTTAATATTACATCAATAGTGTAGACACAGCATGGGCGCAGCCATCTGTAATGAATAGTCTACTGTATAATAATAAAATTCCTCACAGCCTGGATGGTGGAAACTAGATCCAGGGTCTTGATTTCCGCATCTCGAACTAGTACGATTCTATCCATGTGAATAAATGTGTTGAAGTCGAACATGGTAGAAACCACTTGATTACCAGTCAATGATGTAAACTATTAACAAGTGTGAGAGAAACCACCAGTAATGTCAATGGCTCTCAAAGTACTCAGTACAATCCATGAAATGTGAATGAATGAGTTGAAGTCGAACATGTCATGGAATCATTCGATCGAAGGTCAATGATGCAACCTGTCGTCGAAAGCGAGAAACCTGCCATTGAGGCATGCAGATTTCAAGGTACTGATGATTTCTGGATCAACTTCCTAGATAATGTGCTGATGTCGATAGAAAGTGATCTATCGTAGGCAAGCCCACAACACGAAATCATAGATCAAGTTTTGAAAATATATTGGCAAGGACTGACTCAGGGATGGTCAAAAATGGATGACAGATATTTTGCAGATGAATGGTTTATTTGAACTGTTCTCTTGAACACATAACGACACTGCAGATGGCTTGGTAACAATTGACCCAAAGCTAATACCCAAAAAACGGCTGAAGACTTTCAATGTGTTTTGATTAACTGTTAGGCAAAGGACTTCCCAACCCAGGTGAATGAAAGTGTCGTGTTCAAGAGTGGTTGACTGAATTTTCGAAAAATTTAAAATATAACAAACACGCCCATTTTTCTCTCTTTTTCCCCCACCATTTCTGGCAAGTACCTCTTTATTTTTGACAAGCTTGAGGAGGATAACATTTGCTTGGTTATAAGCTCATCCTTCGAATGAGTCCAACTTAGTTTAAAATTCGAACCCTAAGAAGGAGTGGTTCGTTCCTGTTGAAAATTAAACAGGTCCTTTACTGTTAAATTTTAACGAGTCCAGTATAGGAGAAACTCGATGTTTTTCAGTTTTAGGGAGTCAGAAGAAAAACTTAAGAAAACTCCATGGGTGTTCTTTTTCGTAATTTTAGTCTCTCGAGCCCGAAAAAGGATAAAATAATGCGGGAGAGAACTCTATTGACCGTATTTAGTCAACGTATACCTTTTTCGTAAATAGTCCATTTTAGTCCGTAAAAGGGGTAAACTTATACTGAAGGGACGACTGTTCATTTACTTTAACGAGTTTGAATAGTCAAGTACTCGGCAATCTTTTCATGTTTAGAGAGTCTGAAAAGGGCTTA
The DNA here is from genome assembly GCA_034641835.2 of Pinus albicaulis. Lineage (NCBI taxonomy): Eukaryota > Viridiplantae > Streptophyta > Pinopsida > Pinales > Pinaceae > Pinus > Pinus albicaulis. The sequence continues at coordinate 1,339,525,108 of CM076570.1, read as the reverse complement.
AAAGAGAACTCCATGGTTTCGCTTTTTCTGTAAGTTTGAACGAGTTCGAAAAAGGGATAAAAATGTACTCATATGGCCGACTTTCAATTTAATTTACGAGCAGGAAAAGACGAAAAGAACTCGGCATTTTTATATGTTTTACGAGAATGAAAAATAGCAAAATGATCTCGGGATTTTCATGAGTTTAACGAGTCTTGAAAATAACCAAAATTGACTCCAATGTTTCGCTTTTTCGTAAAATTTTTGAAAGAGTCCGAAAAAGTGATAAAAGTATGCTCTTTGTTGAAAAATGATCAATTCTCCTGAAAAATCCAATTTCTACACAAAAACTTGAAACATTACACATACCTGTTTAAGATAAGTAAAAATGCTTTCAAAAATACCCTTTTTAAAGTGAAAAATAAATAAATTAAAAATTTATCCATTCGAAAAAACTTATAGAAAGGACTTTTTCAATTTTATTTTTACCGTTCAGTTCCAGAGTGAAGAGTAAAAAGCTTTTGGGTAAGAAAGTTCCTGTGAAGATTCTGGAAAATTCGTCCGTTGGAATCGAGAACCGTCAGTCCCAGGTAATCCACAACCTCTCAATCTTGTTTTTCATCCGTTTCAAATTTGTTTTTAGGCTTTAGTTTGCATTTTTGGGGCAAAAAATGATTTAAAAGTTCGCCCGCAGGGTCCGCAGGTGGGACACACGTTACCTGCGGACCCCGACTTTTTCCTATAAGGAAAAAGTCGTGGGTTCCACACCCGGCACACATCACGCGTGCGGATCTATGCACTGTGTACAAAGCGTAGGTGCGGTACCCGCGCGGTTGATTTTAAAACATAAATTTCTCATTTGTTTCCCAAAAAATTTCAAATAAGACTGTTCTAAGTTGCCTTTTTATGTATTGTAGGATTGACAAGATGTTGATCTGGCGAGAATGTGAGCACGAGGAAGTGGATGAAGCCACCATACTCCATTTTCCCACACAACAGGCATTAAGAGCATGTGGTTTGTACAAATTTTGGGCCATCTCCGGCATGAGGGCACTAGTAGAACTCTTGACATGGTTGGTAAACAGATGGAATGTGAAGGACCAGTGTTTCTTCATTGGTGGCCACCGGCTCGAAATTGAGCTGGAGGATATATATTTCTTGACTGGTTTGTCCAAAAGGGGCGAACAAGTTTCTTTGTTTGGGACTAGGCCAGGTGGCCAGTCTGTCGCTAATCTCCAAATAGAATTCTACAATGATCAGGCAAATCCTCGGGACAAACGGATTGACATAAAACACATCATCCGTCCTGAATTGAAAGTTATTACTTTTAATGTTACCAAAATGTGTGGGAGTGCTGCGCTTCATGTAGCTACTGGTTCCCAAATGCGTATTGCCGTGGACTATTTTTGCGGCACCATCTTTAACCGGTGTGAAGCTGTGTTGGCTAATGTAAAAGGAAAACTAACCAGAGCAAAAAATGGGAAACTGAATAACTTTGGATATGAATCCATTGTTGTTTCTTTTGCTCTAGAGAGGATCCCCATGTTAGCTCCACAGAGTATTGTTGTTGATGCCGGTCGACTTCGAGAATCGAGGATGGTTCGTTGGTCCGCATTGATGGCTCGTCATGTTATCGAGGGTACTGAGATTTTCCGATTTCCTCCATATTTTCGTTGGATGGATCGCCAAATTTTTGTGATAGAGGATTTTCCATACGCCGGGATAGATTTTCGCGGTGATCGAGAAATGGTTCTCCCAGCAGGGGAACAGTGGGATGAGTCAGGTACAATCATTTTTCAACGTTTGCTAAATTATATTTTTTTTTTTAAATTTTTTATCGTCTTTGAAAACTAATAACCAAAATTTTTTTGAATACAGATGTGGGTCCACAAAGACCAGCCCATCTCCAACCTTACGAGAGAAGACAACTAGTTGCGGTCGCACCAGCCCCAGCAGGCCAATCAGCGGAGATTTTGACTGATTTAGAGCATCATCTAGAGCGTTTGACTCTAGATATTCCAGAGACGAGCATAGATGACATTCCTCTCAGGTTGCAGAGATATGTGATTGGAGTTCCAGGAACTTTTAGGAGGTTCCTATGCAGGGTAGCCCGAGCAGTGGTTTCTTATCGTGATCATCATCAGTGATGGGATGATCGTGTAGACTCATATTTTTTACTTTTGTATTATCATTTTTGCTGATCATAAGGTGTTTCCAACCTATGATCGAAGACGATGTATATTTTTTGAAAACACTCCTATACTATGATATATCACTATTTGCTGGCTATCTGTGTACATATATGAATGCGTTTGATTTACTTTTTTGATTATTGCAAATGTCTATTTATCATACTAGAAGCAATTGAATCTGCTAATGTATTTAAATGTCTTGGAATATGCTGATATTCAATGTAATCAAATTCACGTTCCAAAAGACGAACTCTTAAAAATAACCGTAATAATACTGGATTTATAATGGTATAAACCCTGTTAAGCTGTAATACAACAAGTTTAGAATCCAACCTTACAATCAAACTCTGAATTCCAAATAATATGGATTCAGATAATAACTCAATCACTGCACTATACTTGGCAATGTTATTTGTTGTTTGACCAAGGCTTACCCCATGCATGGATACTAACTCATCAGAGGGTGAATAGATAACCCAAGCTGCGGAAGAAATGTTCCGTGTACTACGACAAGCACCATCAGCAAAACCAATGTAGGTTTGAAGAGACGTCGACATCTGCAATATCAAGAGTAAAACTCAGATAAGCAGGGATAGTGATAAAAATACTCTCTAAACTAGGCACACTTTTCTAATCTAAAACACACCAGCAGTAAAGAAATCTAAACTAACAAAATCTCCACACCACATTTAAGCATAATATCGCTTTAGATAGAGCCCATTTATGGGTTTATCCAAAGGGACACCGTCAAAATCTATCAACTCATAGGCCCCTTTTGCTAACTTTCGTTTAACAATATAAGGACCATGCCACATAGGCACGAATTTCCCAGCTCCTAGCTTGTCGTTAGCTTGATCATAAAGTAAAACTAGGTCTCCTTCTGAAAAATTTCGAGGGGTCACACTTCTATCATACTAAGATTTTATCCTTTTAACATGAGCCTCGTTTGCTATTACAACATTTCGTCGATTCTCATCTAATTGGGCTAAGTACAAGAAACGTTTCTCCTCTTCAAACGTAGCTGGAAGTAATTCTACGACTAATTTTAGTGACGGTATTTTGCATTCAATCGGCAACACAGCTTCCAAACCGTAAACCGGTTGAAAAGGAGTGAAACCCGTTGATGTTTTGACTGAGGTTCGATGTGCCCAAAGCACTGAAAATAACATGGAATGCCAATTCGTCTTGTGAATACCAATGATTCGTTTGATCATGGTGACTAAAACTTTGTTAATGGCTTCAACCAGACCATTGGCTTGCGGATAATACGGAGTGGAACTATCGTGGCGCAAGCCAAGTTGGTCTATCAGTTCAGTCATCATGACATTCTGAAAATGTCTTCCATGATCTGTAATAATAGCTTGAGGAACACCAAACCTAGCAATTATGTAATTAAATACGAAAGTTGTAGCAGTCTTACCGTCACCTAAAAATGTAGGCATCGCCTCGGCCCATTTTGTAAAATAATCTACTGCTAAGATAATATAGGCATGCCCCCCGGCCGAGTGAGGGTTACATGTAATAAAATTGATACCTCATTTCGCGAAAGGACCAACAGAAATTATAGGGTGAAGAGGAGCGGGTGGTGCGCGCATTTTTCGATCAAAAAGTTGTGGCATTTCCGAACCGCATAAATACAATCTTTGAACAACGTTGGCCAGAAATAACCTGCACGCAATATCTTTTGGGCTGTGACATACCCAGACATATGACCGCCATATGCTCCAGAATGGTAGTCATTTAACACCTTTTCAGCTTCTTCATGAGTTAGAAAACGTCGGAAAACAGAATCCGCTCCACGACGATAAAGTGTATCACCAATGATATTATACTGTTGGGATTGGAAGCGTATTTTCCGTCGCTGAGTTCGTGAGATATCAGGCCGAAAAGATTGGGTTTGGAGATAAACAATAATATCTCCATACCAAGGATCAAGTGTACTGATGAGCAACAAAGATTCGTCCGCAATGGACTCTTCTGCCACTATTTCAGTATCAGTAGAGGGGAAATCGCACATCAGTTCCGCAAATACCAAAGATTTCTTTGCCTTGGATTTTTCAAATTCCAAGTCAAATTCCTGCAGGATAACTATACATTTGGAATATTTGCCCCCTAGTAATTTTTTGGTCAAAATATACATCATAGGGTTGCAATTAGAAATTACCATGGTTTTACGTAACAAGATGTAATGTCTAAAATGTTGGACAGCTTGAACAGCTTCCAAGGCCAATTTCTCCACATGTATGTATTTGATTTCATCCGGATGCAGATTCCGACTAAGATAATAAATCACATGTTCATTGTGAGATTCATCTTCCTAAACTAGTACCATCCCAATGGTGGAATTTGAAGCAACGAGGTACAAAATGTAATCTTGGTTGTAGTTGGGAGGATGCAATAACGGTGCATGGGTTAACGCGTGTTTAAGTGCATCAAAAGATCGATCAGCGATCTCGTCCCAATAGAACGGAATGTTCTGTTTCAACAACCGGGTAAAACCCTTTGTAAGCTCGGCATAGTTAGGAATAAACCTACGTAGAAAGTTTGCTTTCCCCTGCAAACTTTGGAGTTGGCATAAAGTCGAAGGAGGCGGAAATTTAACAATGGCTTCGACCTTCGATGGATCGACGCGAATGCCTTCTTTCGAGACAACAAATCCTAGTAATCAAACTCTTATGACTCTCCGGCCATAAAATATGACGGATAATAACCTCTGGGTGTAGGATGAAATGGAATTCGAGGTGGATAAAAAGTAAGACCCGGATTCTCTAAAAAGTTCGTTAAAGAGAGATACCAAGGATTAGTTCGAATGGGGCTGTAGAAAATAAATTCACGCTCCCTAAGATTTAACGATTGAGGGGAGTCGAGAAGAGATATGTCTTCGTCTGGATTAGTAAGTTCTTCAATAGAAATAAGTCCAGAGGGAAGATTGTCTGTAATGATATTTCTTACCCTAGGTGAACCTGGATCGCTAGAAGTTGGTGTAATAAATCCTGAGGATGTTTCCAAAACAAAATATTCAGTTTCAGGTTCTGAGATTTCAGGTTCGTCAGGTAATTCACCAGAAGGAGAAATACTTTCAGTAACTTCAGAAACTGAAATCAGTTCTTGAATGTATTATGTTGTAGGTATTTGATGATCAGGATGTATAACTAGAGATGAACTTCCAATTTCTGTAAATCTAATTCTACTACTACTGGATGCTACCAGAGCACAAAGCCCTTCAAGTTGACTTGGTGAATATTCAGGGGGTTTCCCTTGTATTCTCCGGGATTGTCTTGGCAATTCCGCCACGATTAAAAATTATCTAATCACACGCAAAAAAAGACAAATTTCAGTGAAAACACCTAAAGTCTCTAAGAAACAAACAATTGAATCATTCGCTTAACAATCTAAGAGTTCAAACCACACACAAACAATAACTTTCCATACTAAAAACACTAGTTGGTGATGAAATCTAACTTAGTAGAGTTTTAACACGAAAAGGGCGGTTGGAACAGTTACCCCGACAACCTGCTTAATGAAACAGACCCGTGCAAGTTTCTCCACTATACCATCTCGAGTGAAGATAACCCTCCGGAGAGTCCAAGTGAGTCTAGCCGACGTCTATTCCAGGTACAGTGGGATCTTCCCTCCACCGTCACCTTAGGAAAGAATCTTATAGATTATGGCCACTAAGGTTACCAACTGAAACAAATATACCTGGGGGAACAATCTACGATCTGACACACATGCAAGGGCAGAGTAACAAAGCTTAATCCCCTTGAAGGCTCCTTGAAATAATCCAAGGTTTACTGACAAGTGACCCCTGGCTCCTCGACAATGGTCTATCCGAGGTTTACCGTTGTTAATACGTGTATATCTTCTATCGTTCCCAATGAGGAAGGATTTATTACCCCACTGGTTCATATATGATCTCGTGCTTGACTCCTTTAGGAGGAGCTTCCCAGAGCATACATGCAACAATTGGAATTTATTCCTACCGCAAGATTTGTCTACTTGTTTGTTTTAGCTATCTTGGTGAGTTAATTACTCCCTACTCCAAGATACTAGCCTAAGCTATGTTAGTGATAAGAACCCTAGAAATAAAAGATTACTAGATGAATTTTAATTTAGCGTTACTTTTATGAGCTGTTTCTTAAGTCAATGGGTGCGGAAATGAAACTTTGATGATGTGAAGACTCGACTTCCAAAAAACACTAAAATGCACCTAGAATGATAATCAATTATTTTTCTTTCAATGAACTTCTATCTAAGAAAGAGTTGGAAAATGCAATTCTTTTAATAAACAATTCCTTCTTTAAGCATGAAGAATGATTGAAAGAAAATATTTTGTCTTTTCAATAATGATATATCAAGCTCATAACAAAATCCTTTTCTTTCGAAACTTGAAGCTACAAAACAATTTTCCTCCGAAAGAAAGCTATAAAAATTAAAAACTACTCAAAACTACAAAATCTAATCTTGAGAACTATGATTTTAAACAATCTAAATTGAGTAAAAGCTTTAAGATTTTTTTTTTGAAGAATGTTTCCCTTAGTTGTTCAGAAAACTAAGAGTCTATTTGTTTAGAATAACAAACAAATCAAAAACACTCAAAATATGTTTTTTTTATAAAAATGAAATTCAAAACTTTCAACCAAGTTTTTTCGAAGATTCGCAAAGAAAAAAAAGGCTCAATTTCTCAATAAAGGATGTTTTCACAATTAGGTCGGATTCAAAAAGACAAAAAGAGATCAATGTAATCTTAGATTCTTCAAACTGTCAAAGCTTCGAATCGCTACAAAGACCAAGTGAAAAAACAATCCAAAATGCAAAATCTTCTAGAAAATCATCAAAACATCAATACTGTTGGAGTTCATTCACAAAAAATTCTTGATAGAAACAATAATCAGTCTGGGCAGAAACCAAAGAGCTAAAAATAAACTAGAGAAAGAAATCTAGAGGTTTTCTAAAATTTTTACAGGGTCTGCAGGCAACCAGTATTGACAGGTGCGGTCCCGCACTGTATTGTGAACAGAAAGTGCGAACCTGCCCGCACTGTCAAAATAAGCCAGAGTGCGGTCCTAGGAAAAATTATAGAAAAACTTAAAATATTTCTAAATTTTCAAAAACAGGGAAAATCTAATATACCCAGACAGATATGTATCAATCAAAAACCAGGAAAAAATATGTTTCCTCAAATCAAAAATAAAAGAGAACCAAAAACAACAAGTTCTTCCCCAGCGGAGTCGCCATTTTGTTGTGTAGATTAATCCATCTTGCGGACAAGACCGATCTCTCTAGTACTAAAAGTAACTAGCAACAAACAACCAATTATACTAATCTCTCTCTAAGCATACAAGATTCATAAAAATGCTATATAGGTGTAAGGCCTACCTTATGTCCAGCGCTTGCTTGATCTCGTTGAAGTCCTTCCCGTGCACTTGAAAGAACGTTCCTCGTGAATCTGCAGTCACAAACAAGCAAAAAGATTACACAGCAGTTGTATAGACATTATTATAAATCATACTCATCATAATGATCAAGGAATTTATGAAATAAACCATGAATAGACAGTTTAATGAGAGAAATGAGCATATTTGTATTAACTTCAAATAAAGAAAACCTTTACAACCTGTGCCTTGATGTTGTGCAGGTCCTCCCGGGGTCCGAAGCAAGAATCTCTTCTAATTTGACAAGCATTGCACTCTTTGAACCAAGACAGATAGAGATGAGTGATTTAACCTCACAGAAAGTCTTAGTTAACTGAGTCTGAATCTCAACAGCATTTAACTTCAAATATCTTAAAGCTTGAACTCCCTTTGAGGCTACCCAAGGCCTCTTTTTATAGTGGAAAAGAGGAGGTTTTCTATTCCAAATATGAAGGGATAGAATCCTCCTTCAAAGGGATTAGCTCCTTACATCAAGGGGTTAGCTCCATCAAGTGAGGGATGCATGAACCTTCTCAAAGCGTATCCATTCCCAAAAATTCCCATCTAGAATCTTCTAGAATTCATCTGAAATCAACTTTTTATCTTTACTTTCTCGCATTTTTGAGTTTTACAGAGGTCCCACCCATAACAAAAATAACGTGTTGTATGGTTCCGCAGGTAAGCTGAACTTTAGGTGCGGGACCGCAGGCAATGAATAGAGAAAGTGCGATACCAATGTTTAGGGGATTTTTAGGAACTTTTCTCTGATTTGAAAGCTTGACATGAGGAACTGATATGTTAGACTTGCAAAAGGAGGAAGTATGAGTAATAATGAGCTCATACTCATCGCAGAATGTCAGGATAACAGTTTTTAGTGTAACAGGGAGCTATGAGGACAAATACATCTGATGGACCATGTTGCAGCAACAACGGGATCAAGATGTGCACAAACTGACATATTTGTTCCATACCCTGTGCACAAAGTTGGGTATTAAAGATTCAGAGAGACATTTGGTGCTCAAGTACCGCAGTTTTCTACACAAACATATTCAGGAGGAAATGGAGTTCCTCGACATTACATCGCTTGGCACGACATATCGGTACGATGCCAAGATCGAGAAGGAATTTAAGTATAAGAAGCGAGACTTTGGATCTGCAAATCCGAATCCAGGGAAAGGTGCCCCCGAACCGAAGAACAAGGGGCAAGGCCAAAATTGTACGACTCATAACAACACCACAAATCCAAAGAAGGAAATAGGGAAGTGGTGTGAATTTCATAACAACCCCACTAATAGCTCAAACGAGTGTCGGGCCAAGCAGTCGTTGGTGGCTGAACTAAAGGCACCCGAATCAGATTCATTTTCTTATTCCCAGTCAGAACCAGACAAAGGCAATGAAAAAAGGAAGTAGATCATTGATGTGGATCCCAGTGCGATTTTTTCCACCACCAAGATCCAGAGGGAGGATTCCAAGGATCCAGAGGAGGGGGAGCGCTTGTTCCATTCGCAGATGTGCGTGAAGTGTTCTCCACTACAATTCCTTGTCAATATCGGAAGCGAAAAGAACCTCATCTCAGCAGAGGTCGTGAAACTTCTTAGCCTATCGACCATAGCACACCCACAGCTGTATACCATCAGTTGGCTTCACCCAGGGAGAGATATCTGCATCGGCCAACAGTGCCACCTTCCATACAGTATCAAGCCATTCACGGATGAGGTATTGTGTGATGTTTCTCCTCTTGATGTAGCTGATGTATTATTGGGCCAACCATACTTGTGGAGGCGACATGCTGTGTATGAGTTTAGGCCTCGTGTTGTTGTTATTACTTTGGGAAATAACTTGTATAGGATACCAGAGGTAGTAGCACCTCTTGTCATCTCTTTGACTACCGCAAAAAAATGTAGTAAGATTGTTTCCAAAAATAAGAAATTTATTTTCCTTACAACTCGCTCACAGGGAAAGAAGAAAAATTGGCCACAACCTCAAAACAGGGCTCCCCTACATAGCTGCAACAGATGGATAAAGTCATGGAAGAATACAAGGAAATTTTCTCCTCACTCACAGAGGTTCCTCTACACTGTCAGGATAAGCACTCCATTGATCTGACCCCTAACGCACCGCCGCCTGATGTTGCCATACCTCCGGAAACTACACATACATAATCCACACATGTACTGTCTGATGCTGATAAAGAAACCAAATTTCTGGAACGCATCCAGTCTATCCGCCTGCAGGTCCAAGACATCTCCGACAAATCTAATGCCCAGTTCAACAACATTTTCCTCATCTCATTGAGGATCTCAATGCAATGGGGACCATTGCTTCCTAAGGAGGGAGGAATGATCCAAATGGATATTGGTGGCCACCCACCTATTCCACTTGGGTCCCCACCACTGTCTCTTTCATTTTTTTCAGTTTCGGCACAACTTACTATTTTTGACAGTCTTTAGGGTCCTGAATTTCCGGAGCTGTTTTGAGGCCCTAAGCAACGTTTTTTGGAAAACCCAACAGTGACGAGACCATTGTTTCTTGCATCAAAATTTTTATTCCTCGGATAGATCTTTCTAACGAGCTATTGAGCACGTCAAACGGAGATCCTATGTCAAGGTTATGCCCCTGGGAAGTTGAAATACTAATTTATGCAAACGGGGCCCATAGTTTTGGCACTTCATCTCCTAGGGTTATGTTTTTGGACGTTTGTATTTTTCCATTGTTTCTCAATAATAAATAGGCCCTCAAGCCTCATTATAACACAGTTTAGAGGTCTATAGCCACCACATCTCTTCTCAGAGATATGCTACCAGAACCCTAGCTATTTTTATTTCCATTATGTCTGTAAGCATATTTTTGTCATTTGTTATTAATAAAATGAAGAATTGTTTCCACCGCATCTCTGTGTTTATGTCTATTTCTGTATTTTATTATGTTCCTGCATAAATCTATATCAGTGGTATCAGAGCGGTCTTCTCTTTCTCTGTTTTTATTTGCATGTCGCCAACGCGGTTAGGGTATAAGGAGTTAGGGCTCAATCTGGTTGAACCCTTGCAAGATCAGCCTTGCAAACGCCAACAACCTCCCATGGCAGAAGAAAAGAAAGACAAGGGAGCAGTAGATCCTATCAAAATACTGCTTGAGGAGGCCCTCGAGAAAAAAAGGAACATGATGATGGATAAATTTGCTGAGATCCTTCAACCACTGCCCACCTACGGCGCATCTGCATCCAGCAACCACTCTGGAGGCACCATTATCTTCAAGGTACACGTAAACTTTAACATTCCTAAATTTGAAGGCTAGATAGATGCAGACACCATATATAGATGGTTAAATTTGTGGAAGGATATTTCTTAGTCCATGATTTCTCCGACTGAGAAAATATTATTTTTGCACTCCTCAAAGCCGCCCCCCATGTCAAAGAGTGGTAGGAAACCTACCGTGAGCAAGAGGACGAAGGGGAAACCTCTCTGTTCTTGAGCACACCCACTTGGAATTCATTCCAAGATGGCATCGAGGAACAATACTACCCCATGGGGAGCTATGAGGACAAATACATCCAATGGAACATGCCGTGGAAAAAAAGGGATCAAGATGTGCACGAACTGATGAATTTGTTCCATACCTTGCGCACAAAGTTGGGTATTAAAGATTCAGAGATTCATTTGGTGCTCAAGTACCACGGTTGTCTGCATAAATATATTAATGAGGAAATGGAGTTCCTCAAATTTACATCGCTTGGCACGACATATCGCTATGATGCCAAGGTTGAGCATAAATTTGAGCAGAAGAAGCAAGACTTTAGATCTGCAAATCCGAATCCAAGGAAAGGTGCCCCCGAACCGAAGAATAAGGGGCAAGGCCAAAACGATACGAATCATAATAACACAACAAATCCAAATAAGGACATGGGGAAGTGGTGTGAATTTCATAATAGCCCCACTCATAGCACAAAAGAGTGTCGGGCCAAACTACAGGCATCCGAATCAGATGAATTTTCTGATCCTGAGTCAGAACCAGATAAAGGAAATGACAAAGGGAAGCAGATCATTGATGCAGATCCTAGTGTGATTGTTGCCACCACCAAGATCCAGAGAGAAGATCCCGAGGATCCAGAGAAGGGGGAGCACCTTTTCCATTTGTATATGTGGGTGAAGGGTTCTCCACTGCAATTCCTTGTTGATAGCGGAAGCCAAAAGAACCTGATCTCAGCAGAGGTTGTGAAGCGACTCAGCCTACTAACCATAGCACACGCAGTTGTATACCATCGGGTGGCTTCACCCAAGGAGAGATATCTACATCCGCCAATAGTGTTGCCTTCCGTACAGTATCAAGCCATTCACAGATGAGGTATTATGTGATGTTACTCCTACTGACCATAGCACACTCGCAGTTGTATACCATCGGGTGGCTTCACCCAAGGAGAGATATCTGCATCCGCCAATAGTGTCGCCTTCCGTATGTGATGTATTATTGGGCCAACCATACTTGTGGAGGTGACATGATGTTTATGAGTCTAGGCCTCGTGTTGCTGTTATTACTTTGTGAAATAACTTGTACAGGATACCAGAGGTAGTACCACCTCCTGTCATCTCTTTGACTAATGCAAAACAACGCAGTAAGATTGTTTCCCAAACCAGAAAATTTATTTTCCTTACAACTCGCTCAAAAGGAAAGAAGAGAAATGTGGCCACAATCTCGAAATAGGGCTCCCCTACATGGCTGCAGTAGATGGATAAAGTCATGGAGGAATACGAGGAAATTTTCTCCTCACTCATAGAGGTTTCTCTACACTGTCAGGACAAGCACTCCATTGATCTGAACCTTGACGCACCGTCGTCTGATGTTGTCTTACCTCCGGAAACTACACATACATAATCCACACATGTACTGTCTGAGGATGATAAAGAAACCAAATTTCCTAAACGCATCCAGCATGTCTGCCCGCAAGTCCATGACATCTCCAACAAATCTAATACCAAGTTCAACATCATTTGCCTCATCTCACAGACGATCTCAACGCAATGGGGACCATTGCTTCCTAAGGAGGGAGGAATGATCCAGGTGGATATTTGTGGCCACCCACCTATTCCAATTGGGGCCCCACCATTGTCTCTTTCATTTTTTCAGTTTCGGCACAACTTACTATTTTTGACAGTTTTTCAGATCCTGAACTTCCGGAGCTGTTTTGAGGCCCTAAATGAAATTTTTTGGGAAAATCAAGAGCAACTGAACCTCTATAAATTGCATCAAAATTTGTAGTCCTCGAATAGATCTTTTTAACGAGCTATTGGGTGCATCAAACAAATATTGGATGTTAAATTTACATTCCTGGGAAGTTGAAACACCAATTTACCCAAACGGAGCCCATAGTTTTGGAGCTTCATGTACTAGGGTTAGGTTTTTGGATGTTTGGAGTTTTCCATTGTTTCTAAATAATAAATAGGCCCTCGAGCCTCATTGTAACACAGTTCAGGAGTCTATAGCTGCCACATCTCTCCTCAGAGATATGCTACCAACACCCTAGCTATTTTTATCTTCATTATGTATGTAAGCATATTTCAGTCATTTATTATTAATAAAATGAAGTATTGTTTCCACTGCATCTCTATGTTTATGTATATTTCAATATTTTATTGCATTTCTGCATAAATCTGGATCAGTGGTATCAAAGCGGTCTCCTCTTTCTTTTTTTTTCTTTGCATGTCCCCAACGCGGTCAGGGTATAAGGAGTTAGGGCTCGATCTGGTTGAACCCTTGCAAGATCAGTCTTGCAAACCCCGACGACCTCCCATGGCCAAAGAAAATAAAGATGAGGAAGTAGGAGATCCTATCAAAATATTGCTCGAGGAGGCCCTCGAGAAACAAAGGAACACGATGATGGATAAATTTGCTTAGATCCTTCAACGACTGCAAACCTACGGTGCATTTTCATCCAACAACCACTCTGAAGGCACCACTCCCTGCAAGGTATAGGTAAACTTTGACATTCCTATAATTGAAGGAAAAATAGATTCAGACACCATAGATATATGGTTAAATTTTCTGGAAGGATATTTCTCAGTCCATGATTTCTCCGACCGAGAAAATACTATCTTTACACTCCTCAAAGCCGCCCCCCATGACCAATACTGGTTGGAAACCTATAGTGAGTAAGAGGACGAAGGGGAACCCTCTTTTTTCTCGACCACACCCACTTTGAATTCATTCCGAGAACATCAAGGAACAATATTACCCCATGGGGAGCTATGAGGAAAAATACATGCAATGGACCACGCTGCGGAAACAAAGGGATCAAGATGTGCACGAACTGATGAATTTATTCCATACCCTGTGCACAAAGTTGGGTACTAAAGATTCAGAGAGAAATTTGGTGCTCAAGTACCACGGTTGTCTGCACAAACATATTCATGAGGAAATGGAGTTCCTCGACATTACATCACTTGGCACAACATATCGCTATCCTGCCAAGATCGAGCAGCAATTTAAGAAGAAGAAGCGAGACTTTGGATCTGCAAATCCGAATCCAAGGAAAGGTGCCCCCAAACCAAAGAACAAGGGGCAAGGTCAAAATGGTACGACTCATAAAAACGCCACAAATCCAAAGAAGGACACGGGGAAGTGGTGTGAATTTCATAACAGCCCCACTCATAGCACAAATGAGTGTGGGGCCAAATAGTCGTTTGTGGCCAAACTAAAGGCACCTGAATCAGATGCATTTTCGGATCCTCAGTCAGAACCAGACAAAGGGAAGTAGATCATTGATGCGGATCCCAGTGCGATTGTTGCCACCACCAAGATCTAGAGGGAGGATCTAGAGGAGGGGGAGCGCCTCTTCCATTCGCAAATGTGGTTGAAGGGTTCGCTACTGCAATTCCTTGTCGACAGCGGAAGCCAAAAGAATCTCATCTCAGCAGAGGTCATCAAGGAGCTCGGCCTACCAACCATAGAAAACCCACAACTGTATACCATGGGGTGGCTTCACCTAGGAAGATATATCCGCATCCGCCAACAGTGTCGCCTTCCGTACAGTATCAAGCCATTCATGGATGAGGTATTGTGTGATGTTGCTCTTCTTGATGTAGCTGATGTATTATTGGGCCAACCATACTTGTGGAGACGACATGTTGTGTATGAGTCTAGGTCTCATGCTTTTGTTATTACTTTGTGAAATAACTTGTACAGTATACTAGAGGTAGTACCACCTCCTGTCATCTCTTTGACTACTACAAAACAACGCAGTAAGATTGTTTCTCAAACTAAGGAATTTATTTTGCTTACAAATCGCTCACAAGGAAAGAAGAAATTTGTGGCCACAACCTCGAAACAGGGCTCCCCTACACAACTTCAATAGATGGATAAAGTCATGGAGGAATTGGATGAAATTTTCTCCTCGCTCATAGAGGTTCCTCTACATTGTCAGGACAAGCACTTCATTGATCTGACCCCCGACACACCGCCACCTGATGTTGCCGTACCTCCAGAAACTACACATATAGAATCCACACATGTATTGTCTAAGGCTGATAAAGAAACCAAATTTCCTAAATGCATCTAGCATTTCCGCCTGCAGGTCCATGACAGCTCCGACAAATCTAATGCCTAGTTCAACAACATTTTCCTCATCTCATGGAGGATCTCAACGTAATGTTAACCGTTGATTCCTAAGGAGGAAGGAATGATCCAGGTGGATATTAGTGGCCACCCACCTATTCCACTTGGGGCGCAACCATTGCCTCTTTCAATTTTTCAGTTTCGGCATAGCTTACTATTTTTGACAATTTTTCAGGTCCTGAACTTCCGAAGCCATTTTGAGGCCCTAAACTATGTTTTTTTGGGAAAACCGAGAGTGACAAAGCCTTTCTTTCTCGCATCAAATATTTTAGTCCTCATATAGATATTTCTAACAAGATATTGAGTGCATCAAATTGAGATCGTATGTCAAAGTTACGTCCCCGGGAAGTTAAAACACCAATTTATGCAAACGAGGCCCATAGTTTTGGTGCTTCGTCTCCTAGGGTTAGGTTTTTGGACGTTTGTAGCTTTTCATTGTTTCTAAATAATAAATAGGCCCTTGAGCCTCATTGTAACATAGTTCAAAGGCCTGTATCCACCACATATCTTCTCCGAGATATGCTACCAGCACCCTAGCTATTTTTATTTCCATTATGTCTGTAAGCATGTTTCACTCATTTGTTATTAATAAAATGAAGTATTGTTTCTGTTGCATCTCTGAGTTTATGTCTATTTCCGTATTTTATTGCATTCCTACATAGATCTGGATCAGTGGTATCAAAGTTGTCTTCTCTTTCTCTATTTTTCTTTGCATGTCCCCAACGCGGTCACGGTATAAGGAGTTAGGGCTTGATCTGGTTGAACCCTTGCAAGATCAGCGTCATAAACCTCAACGACCTCCCTTGGTGGAAGAAAAGAAAGATGAGGGAGTAGGAGATCCTATAAAAATATTGCTCGAGGAGGCCCTCGAGAAACGAAGGAATGCGATGATGGATAACTTTGCTCAGATCCTTCAACAACTACCCACCTATGGCACATATGCATCCAACAGCCACTCTAGAGGTGCCACTCCCTTCAAGGTACCGGTAAACTTTGACATTCCTATATTTGAAGGCTAGATAGATGCAAATGTTGTAGATACATGGTTAAATTTGATAGAAGGGTATTTCTCGATCCATTATTTATTTGACCGAGAAAAGATTATTTTTTCACTCCCGAAAGCTACCCCCCATGTCAAAGACTGGTGGGAAACCTACTGTGAGCAAGAGGACAAAGCAGAACCCTCTTTTTTCTCGGCCACACCCACTTGGAATTCATTTTGAGATAGCATCAAGGAACAATATTACCCCATGGGGAGCTATGAGGACAAATACATCCAATGGACCATGCTGCGGCAACAAAGGGATCAATATGTGCATGAACTAACGAATTTGTTCCATACCCTGTGCACAAAGTTGGGTATTAAAGACTCAGAGAGAAATTTGGTGCTCAAGTACCGCGGTTGTATGCACAAACATATTTTGGAGGAAATGGAGTTCCTTGACATTACATCACTTGGCACGACATATCGCTATGCCGCCAAGATCGAATAGAAATTTAAGCAGAAGAAGCGAGACTTTGGATCTGTAAATCCGAATCTAAGGAAAGGTGCCCCCGAACCAAAGAACAAGGGCCAAGGATAAAATGGTACGACTCATAACAACATCACAAATCCAAAGAAGAACATGGGGAAGTTGTGTGAATTTCATAACAGCCCCTCTCATAACACAAACGAGTTTCGGGCCAAACAGTCGTTAGTGGCCAAACTAAAAGCACCCGTATCAGATGCATTTTCTGATCCCGAGTCAAAACCAGACAAAGGAAATGACAAAGGGAAGTAAATCATTGATGCAGATCCCAGTGCGATTGTTTCCACCACCAAGATCCAGAGGGAGGATCCCGAGGATCGAGAGGAGGGGCAATGCCTCTTGTATTTGCAGATGTGGGTGAAGTGTTCTCGACTGCAATTCCTTGTTGATAGAAGAAGCCAAAAGAACCTCATCTCAGCAGAGGCCGTGAAGTGTCTCAGCCTACCGACCATAGCACACCCGCAGCTGTATACCATCAGGTGGCTTCACCCAGGGAGAGATATTGTCATCCGCCAACAGTGATGCCTTCCATACAGTATCAAGCCATTCACGGATGAGATATTTTGTGATGTTGCTCCTCTTGATGTAGTTGATGTACTATTGGGCCAACCATACTTGTGGAGGTGACATGTTGTGTATGAGTCTAGGCCTCGTGCTATTGTTATTACTTTGGGAAATAACTTGTACATGATACCAGAGGTAGTACCACCTCCTGTCATCTCTTTGACTACTGCGAAACAACGCAGTAAGATTGTTTCCCAAACCAGGAAATTTATTTTCCTTACAACTCGCTCATAGGGAAAGAAGAAAATTGTGGCCACAGCCTCAAAATAGGGCTCCCCTACATAGCTACAGCAGATGGATAAAGTCATGGAGGAATACGAGGAAATTTTATCCTCACTCATAGAGGTTCCTCTACACTATCAGGACAAACACTCCATTGATTTTAACCCCGAAGCACTACTGCTTGATGTTGTCATACCTCCGGAAACTACACATACAAAATCCATACATGTACTGTCTAAGGCTGATAAAGAAACCAAATTTCCTAAACACATCCAACATGTCTGTCTGCAGATCAATGACATCTCCGACAAATCTAATGCCCAGTTTAACAACATTTGCCTCATCTCATGGAGGATCTCAACGCAATGGGAACCATTGCTTCCTAATGAGGGAGGAATGATGCAGGTGGATATTGGTGGCCACCCACCTATTCCACTTGGGGCCCCACCATTGTGTCTTTCAGTTTTTCAGTTTCGGCACAAATTACTATTTTTGATAGTTTTTCGGGTCCTGAACTTTTGGAGCCGTTTTGAGGCCCTAAATGACGTTTTTTGGTAAAAATGAGAGCGAATTTAGATATATATTTCTAACGAGCTATTGAGAGCGTCAAACGGAGATCTTATATCAAAGTTACGTCCCCGAGAAGTTGAAACACCAATACCCAAATGGGACCCATAGTTTTGGCGCTTCATCTCCTAGGGTTAGGTTTTTGGACGTTTGGAGTTTTCCATTGTTTCTCAATAATAAATAGGCCCTCGAACCTCATTGTAACATAGTTCAAAGGTCTGTAGCCGCCACATCTCTTCTTAGATATATGCTACCAAAACTCTAGCTATTTTTATTTCCATTATGTCTGTAAGCATATTTCAGTAATTTGTTATTAATAAAATGAAGTATTGTTTCCATTGCATCTTTGTGTTTATGTCTATTTTCGTATTTTATTGCATTCCTGCATAAATCCGGATCAGAGTGGGAGGTATGAAGTATGGGATGCCCTCAGTCAAAGATAGTTATGCCTCCCTTCCTCTACCCACATCCAATTTATGTGTTAATGAATGCTTCAATTCGGCCTGGTCATGGGAAAATCCCCATAAGATACTATGCTTTGGATTGTTGGCAATAAACCATATAATTTTGACATGGAAAATGTTGCAAAATTAAAAGGTTTTCATGGCCCTGACATTTGTTCATTATGTTTCTTACAAGAGGAGGATACTGCCCATCTATTCATTTGTTGTCCATTTTTTCGGGAATTTTGGAAAGAAGTATCACCACTTCTCTTTCTGGACTATCCAAATATGTGTGGCACTTTGCACAATTTCATCCAAAACTGGATTACTACTAATAAGGAGTATCGAGCTCTTCCCTTCTATGTACTTTGGGTGATATGGCATTGTCGTAATGCTTCAATGTTTGATAATATTGTTCCATTGGTGTGGAGGGATTCCAAGAAGATTATTTCCGATTTCAGTGAGATAGGGTCGATGAAGAACATTAGAAAGGTAAGAAAGATCAAATTCAGGGAAATCAAGTGAGTTTCTCCGTGAGCCTCCTTTGATGGAGCTTCTCAGAATAAGAGTTGTGGTTGTGGAGTGGTAATTACTTTGGAGCTAGATCATTATTATCACATATGGTGGAATGGCCCTAGAAGAACGAATAGCAGAGCGGAGGTGATTTCTCTCTGGGAATCTCTCTCTTTTGCTTCATGATTGGGTCTGGACAACATTACAATCAACGGAGATTCAAAATGTATTATTGACTAGGTTAAAAAATACTCTCAATTTTGTCCACCCATCCTCTCAAATTGGATGGATCATATTCGACTACTTTCCTCCTTCGTCCAGTCTATCAACTTCAATCACATCTACAGGGAACAGAATCAGTTGGCCAGTCTTCTGTCCAAAAGAGGAATCAGGGTGGTGAGGGGTAAGATATTATTTGCTGCATATTATCAGAACAACCCAATGAATTGAGGGAGCATCGATTCTATCTAGATTTTAGGTTTACTTCTTATTTCCTTTTTAGTAAACCTATGTATGAGTTTAGTAACAAGAAGATACCTTTGTAGTTTATTGATAGAACTTTTGGGTTAGAAGAGAGTAATTTTTTTTTTGGGAGATATTTCCTCTTATTTTTGAGATTGCAGTATACATCAATTAAATGGAAGGGATAGGAAGAACAAAGAAGAAAATGATGATTATTTACTATATCTTTAACAATGAAAAAGACAACATTTTTTTGTTAAAAAAAAAAACCTAGTTTCCGATGCGTACCAAAACAATAGTTCTAAAATAGCTATGATTTTTTTCTACCAATTCACCCTTTCCAGTTCTTGCTTGAGATATTCCTGCATCCAATCAATATTTTTCTATGAAAATTTCCAATCAAAGCAGCATTAGGTGAAGAATGAAAATACTTAAAAACAAACACACGCAATTAACCCATGTCTGAATCTGGATAGAATGAGCTCTCCTTGATTCAAGCTAGGCAGACGATCAATGAAATCATGATCGCTGTGAAAGGTCGATATTATGTCACGGGAAAGAAAAGAGAAAAATAAGCCAAAATCTCATCTACCCAAGCATTGGTTTCACAATGAATGGCAATATTAAATGTTCGCTACGCTCCACCATGCTCCATTTATGATGGATCTATTCACTAATCCAGGCTCGTAATTTGGTTTTTTAATGCTAATCTCGAATTCATCAAACTTATCCAATCTCAAAGTTTTTTTATTATGTAATTCAATTCCAAGGATTTGCAGATGGTTGTGTTAATGGGGCTTATGACAACATCATCTTTGGAAAATTCGTTAAGAATGCCATTAATTCCTAGCAGAGGCTTCTCAACAAGCTTTCTTGCTGCTCATAGGCAGACTTGGCCTTGTTAAGTTTCTCCTTTATCTTCTCGAAAACACTTTATGTGAACCCAGTGATCAACCCATACACGAACCTACTCCCACGTTCACGCAACTAGCGGCCTATTCTGTGGCTTCCCTTCGCCTTTTATGGCCTTGGCGTGCCTGGGTGGTTTGGCGAACCTCTGGCGAACTTCTAGTGAACTTTCAAGAGTATGAGAAGATAAACAGTGTCTTAACAGAAATTACCAATGCACAGAGTTACAGTACTTAATGATGCAGAAATATGAATATTCTCTCTTTTATTGATCTCAGAATGATATTACAATCAAATTACAGACTTATGGACTCAGATCTCTATATCAGAGATTGACTGCAATGGCATTTACCGGACTTATGCTACTCAGTGAATGAGCGAGCGATACTGGAGGCTTCCTGGCCAATTTGCAGACTCTGTCTCAGAGTATAAAACACACAAACATATAGACTCAATCTATAGAACTAGCCACTTTAGGTTCTTTCCTATGCCGAGCACATAGACATGCAGGCTTCTCAGTTCTCTAAGGACTGTGAGTCAGTTCTCCGTGATGCAAGAAGATCACAAATATTTGTGCAGATGCAGAGCAGGGAGTTCAAACTCGGACTCAAAACACACAAATGCAAAAGTAAAAATCTAAATGCCGATGCCCTCGAATGAGCCTAACCATTCCTTATATAGAGTGGAAGAGGGGACAAACATTCCTGTAGAACCATCGGATTATTGACACTTGGAAGGCAGATCATTGCTTTCGGGTTACACCGAAGTGACATCCGCGCAGACATCTGATTCTTCCGACAAACACATGTGATGGTGTGTGATTATTACACTATGGATACCTTTAAGTACAAGGCCCACGAGGAAACAAAAGGAATCATTTACAGAGAAGATACTTTTTGGACAAATGAAAAGCCCTCGAGAAAAGCTCTGTCACTGTAAACCCGTGACTAGGTATTATTACACAGGGAAAGATTTTGTTTTAGTGGGGCTCCCGTGAACCACTTGTACTGGCTATTGCAGGTGAATCCAAGATTTGAACATCCGGATATATGATTTTTCCGTAGAATTAATCATCCCATGCTTTAGTGTAGATGCGTCGGACAATCATAGGCTTATTAAGGATGATTTGATGTTTAATCTTGGTCATAACTAACCATCGGTGGTGCATTTCCATATAGGACTTCAGAATAGGATTTATCATTTTGTATTCAAGTCCTGCAATTTCCTTCACAGTTTGGCATGGATAGTGAAAGCATTCTCCAACTGGGCTCTGAAGACAATCATTACATTTTCCATGAAAATAAGCTTCATAATAATGTGGATCCATGCTGAATGGACTAACACCATAATCAAACGACCAATTCACTACCCAAGGTGCAGCTGCTTCTCTCGAGTTCAACCAAGTGTTAGTGAATTTCAACTTGGTATAGTTGGTTTCTTCTCATCCATCTTTATTTAATAGATCCCACCATAAGTCTTTATAACCTGCAAAATTATAAACAGTATCAGGAAAAATAAGCTTTGGATCATTACCTGGCTAGGTTTGCAATCTGCCACCAGTATATTGACCAGGGTTCCTTGTCCTGTTTATATGATAAGTCTTGTAATAGACTCTTGTTCTATCTCCACCGCCAGTAAAAATGATAGAGATGTCACAAAAGTCTTGGGAGAGTGCCCTTTCAGCTTCATAAGAAGCTAACATGCTGTGTGAATAAATCATATCATGTATCCACCTGGATCCTTTAGGATACACTCTTCTTTCAGGAACAAAGTGCTGTAGTTCATTATGATTTTTCACATTTGCATCTAGCACTTTGGTGTTACGGAGTTGCCAAGTTGGACTCCATTTTTCTGCATAGACCGGCCAAGATTCTTCATCTGAGATATGTCTTAATGTTTCTTGCTGCTGGGCCTGGTCCCATTCTGTGATGATAACCATAACATGTGTCTCTTTTTCTTTTAGGTTATCAGTCTGTTCTTGGTGCTGGAAAAATTCTCCGCTAAGAAAGTCTGGCAGACAATTTTCAGAACCCTTAATATGCTCTACTTTAAAATCAAAATAAGCAAACAGCGCTTGCCATCTTGCAAATTTTGCATCTTTAGGATTCTTAATGGTCTTCGTGATTACCTTTGCCAGTGATTTTGCATCAGTTCTTAACACAAAATGCTTATTAGCCAAGTGAATGGAAAACTTACTAATACAGTTCCATGCTGCTTTAACTTCCTTTTCAATTGGAGCATAATTTTTTTCTGCTTTTCTCCATACTCCCGAAACGAACTGTACTACTTGTTCTTGCTCTTTTGGGCTTTCTTCACTTGGTTTTTTCTTGAGTACACCTCCCCAACCAACATTGCTGGCATCTGTTTCAACGATCTTGAATGCAGCATCATCAGCAACATAAAGAATAGGAAGAGTACGAACCTTGGATTTTATTTCTCTGACAGCTTGGGTATGTGCTTCTGTCCAAGGTTTTGGATTCTTTCTGAGTCTTTGACTTAGCAGAGACCTGTCAATGGCACAAGAAGGATAAAAACTACTTGCATAGTTCAAACATCCTAGAAATCTCTGCAATTGAGTTTTATCCAGAATGACATTTGGAAATTTATTTGCAAACTCAAGTGCATGGCTCTGTAAAGCAATTTGTCCATTTTCTATTGTGTGCCCCAAAAATTTTATTCTGGTCTGGCACAGCTCCATTTTCTTCTTACTTAAAACCAGACCATTTCTTTGGACCAATTTCATAAATATTCTCAGGTGTCTAAAATGGTCCTGGAGGTTCTTGGAAAAAATTAGCAGATCATCAATATAAGCAAGTAGCCATTCAGCATAGGGTCTAAAAATTGAATCCATCACCTTTTGAAATTTGGAGGGTGCATGTTTCAATCCAAATGGCATTACATTCCATTCATAATGTCCTGCTGGTATGCTGAATGTAGTCTTCCATTTGTCATGCTCAGCTACTGCTACTTGCCAGAAGCCAGATTTTAAATCAAACTTTGAAAATATTTTGGCTCCAGATATCCTCCTCATTAGATCTCCTTTGTGAGGGACAGGATATGTATCATCTGCAAGAACAGAGTTTAGAGGTCTATAATTAATAATAAGTCTAGGAACTACTCTAATCTGTTCACTTCTCTTATTCACATAGAATCCATAGCAGTTCCAAGGGCTGCTGGATTCTCTTATCAGCTTTCTTTGCAGGAGCTGATCTATCTCTTGTTGACAGAGCTGTCTGTATTCTGCTGACATTGGGATAGCTCTAGATTTACATGGTTTGCCCGTATAACCTTCTTTGTAGGGCAATTCAATACAATGTTGCTTTCTGTGCCAAATGGCATTAGGCTCTTCTGAGCAACATGTATTTTCAAATTCTTTTTGCAATTCAGAAATTTGTTTCTGAATCTTTGGAGAACTCAATTGCTCTTCAATTCTGATTGTGCACTTGTGGTCCTTGAGTTCTTCCAGACTATATTCTACTTTTTGAAGTTCCTCTTGCATAGCCTGAACCATGGTGGAAATTCTGGTGTTGGAGATATATGGGATTTCAATTCTTTGTCCAGAAATTGTGACGAAATATCCTGCAGAATTGTCAGGAAATCTAAAAGAACCATGGGGCTCAACTGCTGCTAGAAATATGTTACCCAGTATACAATCAATTGGAATTTCAGCGATTGCAAATGAGATTTTTACACATCGTGATTCAAAACAAACAACAGCTTTAGAAACTTCAAACTCTAAATTTTTCTTTCCTAATCCCAGAACTTTTCTTTCTGATTTGACCCAGTTTTTTGGAAAGAATATTAATATCTACACCTGAGTCAATAAGTGCAGTGACATTGTATACTTTACCTACAACACAGATATTTACATTCATGTGATGTTGCTGGTATTGGACTGCCATGACCTGCATGTCACTGATTTCTCTGAAGCCAACCGAAGTATCGAACTTTCCTTCAGCAAACCTGACTTCGGATTGGGGTGCAGAATGCAGAGTATAATTTTTATTTTTTCCTGAAACAGATGTAGAAGACTCTGGAATTTGATTAACTTGGTGTTTCAGGACATAATTCTCATTTTTCATGCTGCGGATTTCTGATTTAAGACTATGTATCTCCTTTCTCACCTCCCCCAAAGTGAGTGCACGAGCTTTGCTAGAGTTATGTTGGAGATACGATTTAGTATTGCGATCATAAGAAGCTTCAACAAAATTGGGCTTCTTACTGGAGGAACTACTGGCAGAGCCAGTACCATGCTGCATAAAAGCTTTGACTAATGTAGATTTAAGATCTCCTTCCTCCATGGCACGAATTTGAGCAAAAACTTTGAGATCATCATCATGAGTTTGGGCCATGAGAACATGGGGTTGAGAAGACGAGTCAGGAAGGAAGTCATCAGCAGAAGAGTAGTCCGATTCAGAATCAGAGCAATGACAATTTTCTGAATCAGAACATTGACAATACATGTTGACCTCTTCATCAGACGGACCAGAGGAAGACTCAGTATAGGAAGATTTAGCAGAGGATGGTTCAGCGTGCTGCTGAATGTGGAGCTGCTGAGGGCGATTATGACAATCAGCTGTCTTATGGAAAGAGGAATGACAATGAGCACATCTAGGTTCAGTTTTGACAGTAGTGCTGGTAGATGGTTGTTTATTCTTTTTCAGATTTCTTTCCTTGACCTCTTTTTGATTCTAAGGCTGTTGGACACATATTGGAAGTATGACCATGCTGACCACATAACCAACAGAAAACTTCAAACATTCTATCTATCTTAGCATCCTTGGGACGAATGTCATGGGGCTGATAATAATGTGTTCTGGGGGTAGTACGGTAATACCCCTTTCTTCCCTTAGACTGTCTCTTATCTCTAGGATTTCTGGAAGAGGACTTGAACTCTCGTTGCTTACCTGAACTCAGTCTGTATGTAGAGGCTCGACTTCGTCTGTGAGCCTTCTTTGCATGTCTCTTGGTCTTTCTGTGAGTGACCAATGGATCATCAACTGTTATGCCATATCTGCTGCAGAAATATTTAGTACCAGGAAGTCTATTTAATTTATCTATAGACTTTGACATCTTAGAACTGTTACATAAAGTAATCAAAACATTAGTAATAATAGCATAAAAATCTCCCCAAACATAAACTTCCAGTGGCAAGGGGAAAGCTTCTTGTAATTTCAAAATGTCTACCAGCTTTGATGGTAGAGCTGCAAGATATACTTGCTTCCATAGAATATTCTTTGGGTCTTTTACCAAAAAAATCCTTTCAATCCAGTCTCTATGGAAGTCTTCAAACTGATTTATGTTTCTGCACTTCAGATTCATCAGAATTAACTCATTTTTATCTGTAAGTGCATAATCTGCTCCACAAAAATGTTCTTGGATCAGTGCAGTGAGTGCACCAATCATATTATTTTGTGTAGTGCCATCATCATTGAATTTAATATCTCCCTGTTCATCTTTGAGCACTTCTTGCTCCATCTTGAGAATCATTGCAGGGGATGATTCAAGTTCCCACCATCTGGCTAACGTGCCAGTGAAACACTGAATGAGTGTTTTGCAGGCTTCCACTTCACTTTTACCTGCAACACACATGAGCTTGTATTCCACAATCATCATGTCAAGCAATTGCCTGAACTGCGCTGCTGATAAACCATCAATATTCCATTCCTTATGACTTCCATCAAAGAAAGTATCTCGGGCAGGGATTCTTCCAGCGCCGGATAAGTCAAGGGCAGCATATCTTGTGAATTGTGGCTCTAGAGGCTCATAGATGGGAAAAGCATGTTTTTCTGTGTCTAATTCTTCTTGGAGAGAGGCTATAGTTATTCTTTCTAACTGTTCCTCTGTCTTTGACTCAGACTGCTGAGATGGCTGTACAACTTCCTTAGGAAAAAGGTGGGGGAACTTAGAGATTGGTCTACTAAGTTCATGAGTGTGAATACTTTTTCCCTTGGTCAAAAATGAAGTCGGAATTGGTTTCTCAGACTTCTTAATGCTCAATCTGTCCATTTTATCTGACAGATTCGAAACCATATGCCGTGTAGAGATGGACTGCTCAACTATACAATTCTCTACATCATCAAACTTTTTAAACGACTCTTGTGAAAAATGTCTAACTACTGATAAATCACACTGAACATAATTCAAAACACTATGTACATCATTAATGGAAACTTGAACACAATAAATCTGATCTTTAACCAGGGCAGTTTTGGCAACATTTCTTTCAAGTCCAGTGAGAGCAGTGTTTGTCCAATTCACCTGTTCACTGACCTTCTGAATTCTACCCTCTACCCCTACTGCTGTGGTATCCTTTTGAACCAAAGGATATGCATTTGTAGTATTCTGTCCTTCTCCTAGGACAATGCTCTTGTAGGGAGGATATGAAGTAGATGTTTCGATTTTAATGCTGTTTGGGGCTTGCCAGGAATGTGAAGAAGATGGTGTGGAGTCAGCCATTAAAACAACATCTAACTCCATTTTCTTTTTCCAAGAATAGAATGAAATCCAAACATTCTCTTCTTCCATGTATGCTTTCCATTCTGCTGCCATTTTCTTCTTTTCTTCAGCTGGAAAGGCAACTACAAACTCATCAGACTGAGGATGGGTAAACAGATCCTAATTTATCATCTGCTTCATCCATTGAGCAAGGATCTGGTGTTTTGGACAACCATCCATCAATGTATAAAACTTGTGGATCTCAGGGACTGATGGTCTCTTACATCCTGGAGGTAGATCTCTGAATCTACAAGCTGGGATCAACTTATCAGCTTGTTCAACATATCCAAGTCCATACTTGGGACTGTTTGCAGGTCTCATATTAGTAAAAATGGCTGTTAGCCTAGGGTCCTCATTTTCTAGTGTAGGCACTAGATGCATCATAAGAACATGTTCATCTTCATGTGGAAATGGAATGTCTGAACATTTCGGATTAGGACATGGGTTGGTAGAAGTAGACGGAGGGGCTTCACTAGTCCTAGAGTTATGGTTCTTATGTATGACCAAATAGGCAAGATCCCGCAAATTGACCTTTTGTTGACATTGAGGACATTCAACACCCAGTGGCTAGAAATTTACAAGCTGGGCAAACTCAAATAAAGCAACATGTAAACAATTTGAAACAATAGAAGAACAACTAGTATCTGTACAATCAGGAGCTATGTATCTAGGGGAATTTTTACTCTCTGCTTCAATCCTACGTCTGTCAATGGTTGACCTTCTGGGGAAAGACAGAGTAGATGTGGATTGGTCTTCTGTTATATTGGCAGAGGTAATTTTCTGAATAGCGAGAGGCTTTGGATTTGGCACTGTCCAGTGTTCCGAAAAAGATAGATCCTCCCATTTGATGGCTTGGTGTTCCACCTTTTAATTCTTAGGATCTGTCATGACGACGACACTGGTTTTAGACTCTCGGCTTGGAGCATCGAGGACGACTGGAAATAAGGTAGTGGTGTGACGAAAATAGCCTTTGAACTGAATGGCGATATTTTGTCTTTTATTTCTCATATCAAATCCTGAGGTTTGGATTTGAAGTTGTAAGATATCAGCCAATGTTTCATCAAAGGTATAGACAGAAAAAATTGGGTAACAGTCAAACCACACTGGACCATTCAACAATGGGGCAACAATTCCTCCAATCAGGGAATCTGTATATCTGTTATGTGTTAGGTCTCTGACAGTTGCTAACACATAAGATTCAACACCTTGGTGAACCATTGCTTGGATTCCCACCCTGATACAAACCAGATGCAAAAATTGAGTACCTAATTTTCTAGCTTCGGCTTGAAGCTCCTTAGGATTTAAAAAAGGAATTAACTGTATACGGTCAGAGTTTTCTTCAATAGAGCTTATTGATTATTTGATTGTGATTCTGGTGGCGGCTTTCAGGTGCCAGACACCCAGATCACTGTAAACTTGTGAGGCAGAGATTTTGGGTAAAACCCATTTGGCTTGTGGTTCAGATTCCTCATACAAGTGCTCTGACTCATTCACGACTCTACTACTACTAGCATTAAACATATCTCTGATAGGGTCTTGAGTGGCCCTATCCTTCTCTTCTAATTCTTTGAATGATACTGATTTGTTCATTGAAGAGTCCATTGCAAATATATCTTTAAAATAGAGATGTATTAAGTACTGACCTTTCTCGAACCAGTTGTGAACACCGACTTACTGGCTCTGATACCAATTTCTAGTAGAGGCTTCTCAACAAGCTTTCTTGCTGCTCATAGGCAGACTTGGCCTTGTTAAGTTTCTCCTTTATCTTCTCGACGCCACTTTATGTGAACCCAGCGATGAACCCATACACGAACCTACTCCCACACAAAAAAAACACTGTAAGACGACAAGTACATTTTTGGAACAACTTAAATACATGGATTTTTAAAGTTTATTCATTAGTATTTCTTAATGTGCTTGATCAACATGACTATAATGTTTCAATATTTAATAAACTATGAATTGTATCTATTAATAGAAGAACTACTTTAATTTTAAAAAGAATTTAAATTATATTAACATAAAACTATAATCATCTAATCTCTATTTTTTTTTTCAAATCAATTTTTAAAAAATCTAAATTTCTAACTAAATTTTAATTTACCGGACAATCCTTTTTAGGTAATAACTAGACATTGTAGTAGCCATTGAACCTTTATGCCGTTTTGTCAGAGAAATAAATGCTTGCAATTAAGTACCATTAATTTCCATCGAAATAAATCGATCTTGAAGCCCTTCACTACATAATGGTGTTAATCGCCATTATAACAACAATTACGCTAATTAATGGAGGTTTTTTTGATACAACACAATGTTTTAAACATGCTACAAGGATAGTCGGACATATACCATATCCCTCTGCACTACAACTCCCAAAAATAAATTGGAAACCAAGGTTTGATTATAGAAACCTAAGAAAATTATTAGCAGAATGATGAAATTAGTGATTAGGTGACTAAAAAAGAAAGTTAGTCACCACAATTATTTGAAGTGAATTACTACTAAATTTGAGAAATTTTAAGTGACCGAACTAAAAATGACTAACTTAAATGGCTAATTTAGTTTAGGAATAAAATATATGACTAGATAAAAAGTGACCATACTAAAAGCGACTAACCAAAATGACTAATTTAGTCCAGGACTAAAATATATGACTAGATACTAAGTGAAAAAATTAATAATGATTATATAAATGACTACTAGTCCAAGGATAAAAATATGACCAAATAATAAGTACAACAAGTATATGAATTAGTCATTTATGCAAGTACTTTTTAATTGTGTCACTCTGGAAATGAAAAATAGAAATTTTGATAATGAAGTGTGAGGTGGCTGAATTTTATTGGTTGTAGTGTATTTTGGTGGCCCAATGGGACGCTGTGACATGGCCCAATTGGATGCTGCCACATGATGCCTCTGAATTGGCTAAAAATTGTTAAGAGTCGGAAGGCCTTGGCAGGAACTCGACTGACGAACTACCACAACAAACTCTAAAGCCTTATCATCTTGCCTATGGGTGGTTCTCAACCATAATTTATGCCACTTATATGTGAATGGCATGTATGGGCACGTTGGGAGGAGGGGTCAAGCGGTGAGACCCGACCCCTGGTTGTTTCGCACCCATAGGACCTGTCATGGAGGCAGACGAAGAAAAGAAGTGTGGAACATCCCTAACTGCTAGTCATGTTCATAGACCATAAGACCGAGCACATACCAAAGAGGCGTCTGGGAGGTTGGGTGGGCGGGGGCAGGGGTGGACTATAGACCCTAGCTCGGTCCCATGGTGCTGCATGTCACCACAGGCAGAAAGATAAAGGGCTAATCTAGTGGGGGAAGAGTTTGAGGCCTGACCCCAAGTCACGGTGCCGACGCGTAACCACTGAATAAATATTTGGGAGCTAGCACGATGGGGGCACACAGTTAGCCCCGACCATTAGCCACATCACACCATGTGACCATGAGCTAGAAAAAAAGGCGCCAAGTCCAGTGGGGGCATACCTTTGGCCCCAACCCCTGGCCTTATGGCGCGCCACGTGACCTTATTTTTGCGCCTATGGGGTTATTGGGAAAACTAACTAGGTGATAAAATGCACCAAATGCAAGTGAAATTGTTGCCTCTTGAATAGTTTTAAGGGCATATTTGTCACCCAGTGTGTAGGTTCAACCAATTGGGAGGATGAATAGTAGAAGAAACTTGGGAGAGCCATAACTTGATGATTTTTTGGTCTTTTTGAGCCCAACAGGAGCCCATATAGGGGATTTTGGACATTCTGAATCTAATGGAAGCCTGTGTTTTCTGATTGGAGCACTTATGGAAGGATTTTTTGCAGGTTTTACACTATTATTGCTAGGGACAATAAGTTGTTTAAAGCATTTTTGAAGGCTTTTTTAGCATGGAGAGGATGTTGCAGTGGTTTTCCAACCTTCATATGTCATATGTAACAATTGTGACTTCTATGGTGCTACTCTTGTTTGATTTTTCTCATTATATATTTTTGAGGAAAGATCTCTTTTAGTACTTCAATGTGGAATTGTTGTACTTGTTATGCTCATTTTCAGATGGAGTATAGGGTCTTGATTTGAGAGCCCTTTTCAAAGATGACTGTAGGTGTTCATGATTTTTAGAGTGTGAGTTATTTGCAGGAGAATGTTTCCTTGAAGGGGAAACAAGTCACTCAATTTGTCAACACTTTTGATGTACTCTTTTATCACTAGAATCTATGGAGTGTTCTAGCTATGTTAGCAAGCTTGGAGATGTAGCCTAGGAGGGTTCAACTTCGTCACCAAATTCAGTTTTGTATCTTTTCTTGTTTGCCTTTATGAGTTACATGTGGATATGTTTCTTGTTTAAAGTTCATATGAAAACTAACTCATTATCCTTGAAGAGGCCATAAAATTTGTTTACATAAGATCCATTTGTTTACTTGCAAAGCGTCAGAGGATGGTCAGTTTTTAGGAAGGAGAGGTTCTCCTCCAATTTTAGATCATATATTGCTCCACATAGAGATTAATATTATGCATCTCCTTGAACACCCATTTTCATATAAAGACCTTCATTAATTTTGAAAAATCCTACAAATACCAAGCATGTTTCCATTTGAAGGTGTTCATTCCTTCGACCATATTCTTCCTTTAGTGAGCTACCTCTTCACCATTAATATTCACTTTGACATTTAGTGGTTCATCATCCATACAAGATAAAGTAAAATAATTGCAATCAATTGGATTTTCGTAGTACTCACAACTTCAAATTTTGATCTTTGATCAAGTTGATCATTTTTAAGATACATATTTTCGATTTGGTCCCCATGGCTAATTTTCATCATATTTATTATGATATTCTTCCATCAAATTTCTATATCTAGACCCTATGACAATAATCTGACTTGATCATTATGTAGATTTACAACATTACCATGCTTTTTGATCTCAAAATTTTTGATAATCCAATATTAAAATGATATTTGGAATAATTATAGGGTTTCTTTGGAAGGAAATTACAAGCCATCATCAAAAAAAGGCACAAGAAATTTCAAAATAGGCTACATGAATCCATAGATTGTTGGGCATTCTTTGAGGATTCTAACAAATGAACCTAAGTAAACCAATGCATAAGCTTAGTACATTTCTACTATTCCTAGATAATTATTTTCACTTTAACCCTTGATTTCTTTTATTCTTTCGACATTGTTATTAATCAATTCATTGTTTGTGTTTCTCTTTGTTTTATTAGGTTAGAGAGGAATGATTTAACCTCTTTTATGGCATCTTTTATGGAAACACAAAGGTAAAATATATGTGTTTAAAGTGACATTCTCTCCTATCGTCTTCAAATTTCTCTACTCTAAATTTATTTCATTTTAAATTTATTATTTATATATACTTTTAAAACTCATAAACTACATTATTTCCATGGGAACGATCCTTTATTTTTCGAATATTAGGCCTCTTATCTATTTTTTATCACCATTTAAAATTATAAGGGTTCATGGAAACTATCTTCATATTGAGTTGTGGCATTGGTGGCTCCAATGATTACAATCATTTTGCGAGTGCCTCCCATCATGGGTTGGGAGTTGCAATTCCCACTAGCTCCTTTTTTCTCTTTCATTTCATCCTCATCAATGGAAACTACCTTATAATATTTAATAAATAAGATTGAAATCCACCTATTAAGGAATCTAGAATGCACGTAGCCAAGACTCTAAAATGAACATAACAGTAAGATAAGATTCATGGTACTTTCCAAGGATTTTCTGAAGCTCCATTGAGCATGTATGCTCTTTGGGATAGTTCAATTCCCCCACAAGTGGCTTCCATCTACAACCCCTTCCCACGAGGTTTGAACATGAGACCAATTGGGTACTAAATTCCACTCAAACCAATTGGTCTACACCTCATGGGTATGATAAAATTTTACAAGAAAGGGTGGTCTTACAATAAATTGGTGTTTTTCTTGACAACAACCCTAAAATATATTATTATTAATTTGTAATCATAAACATTGATTTTTTATTTTACAAATATATAAATATATAAATTATCTAATACCTAATAGATAAAGTAGAAATATAGGTGAAAAACAATTAATCACTACCTCATAAAACAACTAAACAATTTGTAATTTTTTATAAGAACAAATGAAAAATCTAATGAAATTACAACACTGGAAACTCCATAAAATTGAACAATTAAACAAAAAGCAACTAATCATCCCTTTATTTTTTTGACACTTACAAAAAATATATTAATTTAGAAAAGCTCATGAGTTTACAAGATTTTACCTAGTTACTTTAACTCCAAGAAAAAACACATAGTAATCCTAAAAAAATGCAATAACTGTAGCATAGGAAGCAACTGTAATGTGCATATGTAACAACAAACATATGATGATGACCCTTTATCTATAGATACAACCAACAATAAAGGATATTCCATAGTGTTTGTCACGATATTGATAATACAATTCAAATTTGATTAAAAAAAATACATAGAAGTGATATTTTGTTTAGATGGATGCTAATGTAGGGACTCTTTTAATCACAATTTTTATTACGAGGTAATTTTTACTTTCGAGACCCATTTAATGCTATTAATCCTCTCTAAATTACATAAAAAAAAATTCTAAATTTTCCTAGCAACATAGAAAATAAAGAGAACTATAAAAATCAATAAAAAAAACATAAAGATATAGGAAAAAGGAAAAAGACTAAAAAAATTAAATAAATAAAAGCAAAAATATTTAAAAATAATCTAATGTGCGATCTCTTCCTTTTTAAAACTTGTGCCACTCTCTTCAAGACAAAATATTAAAAAAATAAATAATAAAAGAAAAATTATTTAGATGACTAAAGAAAAAAAAGGATTACCTAGAAGTCATATGATGTCTTATATTTTCTTTATTATAGCCCATCTCATTATTAATAAAATTAAGATGCAACAAGGCCTTATTTCTTTCTCTCCTTGTGCTTTTATTGATCACAACTTTGATTCTTTCATTTTATATTTCCCTCCAAGCATTTACTAATTTTGTGGGAGCTTCAGCATCAAAGTTTCAAAGTTTGTTTTGATTGTCATTGTTGCATTAGAGAAGTTTCAAATTTTGTTTCAATTGTGTCTATTGCATCAAAGAACCAACAACCATCAATAAATTCTTCTTCCAATCCCTAAGGTGAATTTTATCATCCTAAATGCTGACTTCATTTACTAGATTTCGATTCTAGGGTATTTATTTTGAATTTGGTGGAAACTTGCATTTAGTTCTTGTTGTTCTGATAAATTCTACGTGATGTTCCCCGATGATTTTATGTAATGTTGAGGTGAATTTCGAAGATGTTTGGAATTACATTGTTAGTATATGATGTCAGTTTAAATGCCCAAATTTTATTATATCCAAGATTGACTTTCACTTGCATAGAATAACTTAAAATCCTGTGATGGATTCAATATTTCGTTGGTAATAGCTCTAGCAGGGTTACTATATAATTGGCCTTTTGAAATAAGTTTGTAAACATGGTCATGTTTTTTGATTTTGGAAAAGGAGGGTTGTGAAGTGGAGCAATATGGAAAATTGGGGAGTCAATGTCTCTAATAACCAACTCTCTAGAAGAATACCAACTACTACATTTATGTCTATATTCAATTCTTCTTCTTTTGTAGGAAATCTTGGTCTTTGTGGGAGCCCATTTCCTAGGCCTTGTGTGCTTAACACGGTAGTGACCCCTTCTCCATGCCCTATTATTACAAGCTTTCCAATGGAGAAATTCTTTAGGCCATTTTTAAAGAGGAATGAAAGGCTAAATCGAGGAAATATAGCAGGAATTGTTGCAGGATCCCTTGTTGGGTGATTTCCAAGGTGTTCCTTATTAGCTTTTATGTTAACAGGTGCAGAGAGCATAAGCCTCAGTATGTTATTTTTTCCCTTGCATCTCTATGCAGAGATCCCATATTTGAATAGGTAGAAGATGGGCCACATCCCACCAATGGATTATGTTTTTTTATCACTTTTTGAAGATGATGTATTTTGATAATTGGCCAAAAAAAAAACGTAACAACAGAGGCAAGTATAGAGAAAAGAAACATTGCCACTGTAAATCCAATCATTAATTTCACATTCTTGCCTTCAACACCTCCAGGCTTTAGATATGGATTTCCATAGTACCAGAAAATATTTTTCTTTTTAAATAAATCCTTTGGTATTCATCCTCTTATCTTATTGTTCTACATATACATTTCACATAGTCTTGGTAAATTAGTAGTAAAAGAAATTAATGTCCCCTTTAACTTGTTGTTTTCAAGATGCATGACAACCAACTTGGAAAGAGAACTTGAGTCAGGAATATTTCCAGTCAATGAACTATTACTTAGCTATAGTTCCATTAAGCTTGTCAATTTAGCAATTTTTGAAGGGATTTCACCTATCAAGTTAAATTTGTGATTCTAGGTGGTAAATATTAGATGAATTATACAAAATCCCATTAAATCAGAAGACAATGATATCCACCTTCATTTTCCAAATCATTCATTGGTGACATAGATGTGAATGCAGCCAAGGAAACACCATCATAAATTCTTGTTTTCAAAGCCCTTCAAACATATATTTGTATCTCAAGTGCATTCAAAATTGAACCATGAGTAGAGTCACTTGTTTTCACAAAATAAAATGACAGGAAAAATGGTAATGAAATATTCTTATAGCTTGGCTCATAAAGTGTATATCTTTCAACATTCTCCTAAATATTAAGTGGTATACTATTATAAAGAGGCACATATGGCTTCAACAAGGTGAATTTTCGAACTTCATTTGGAGCTAGATCATCAATGTCAGCAAGGTATGCATAAGCATGAGCATTAGCTAGGAACTGTTCAAGATTTAGTCAATAATTAAGGCTATCATGAGTACCCAAAACTGCAGTTTGCATCACTTTATTCGGTGGTTACTCGTGTGTGTTTGTAAAAGGTTCCTTGTTGTGCTCACTAGCTTTGTTCCAGGGGTCATACCAACAAGAAAGGTTTGCTTAATCGCATTTGAATTCCAGCTAGAGTTATATGGGTCATCAAGATATCATAGGGGTTCCTTACTTGTGTCACCAAAATTTATCCTTGCAGTAACCTTCAGGAATAAATCTTCCTCAAAATCTATTGCATACATTGAATAATTGAAAACGTGCAACTCCAAAGTGGATACGAATGGAACACTAGTTGAAGAATCTAAAACACACACATTAATTTCACTAGATGCTTCTCTCAAGATAATTTCTTCAATATATACATATGTGGTGGTTGAAATCACTATAATGGCTCAATGTACGGTGTCAATATAGAGGTCAAACTTTGGTATGCATTTCTCCATTCAAAATTTCCATATAGGAATTTTTCTCTAACAAGGTACTGTGTCCTCTCTATAGTATTCAAGGTGTAACCTTACTTTTTATTATCTTCTCAAAAATATGGTATTATCAGCAGGTTTCATTCAAAACATTGATTTGTACTACCTCGCCACCAGTGAGAGATCCCTCATCATGAATCCATTGAATCCCAGTGGTATTGTCAGTCAAATATGTAGTACCTCCATAATCAATGCTACTGAAATCCATCCTCTTAGAAACGTTCGATTGAAGAGACTAGTTCTGATATGTATTATGTTAATACATATACTAAGAATTCAATATGACTAGCAAAGGAGTCTGGTCCTTATGTTCTATAGTGGTGAAGCCCATATGTACACTTTGGAGGATCTTCTCCATACATCTCCTGAAATTATGGGGAGAGGCATCCTAGGGACTACTTATAAGGCTCTGATGTGTTGGCTCCTCGTGATTTGCAAGATTGGCAAGAACAACTCTACAGGGAACCACATCAAACCGCTTTGGAGTCCAAGGACCTAGCCTTCCTGGACTCAGAGAGGGCTCTCTCTATGTTTGTGATGAAAATGATATATATGTATGCTTATGTTTTATGATTTTAGGCTAGTTATGAAGTTCTAGGACTATTTGTTTTTTTTTTATTCATTGATTGTTTGATTAACTGATTGATTGTTTCGGTTGAATAGATAGACTATGAGAAGCATTAATCCATTGGGCCATGGAGTCATAAAAGGTTTTAATTGCACATCAACTCTGCAGGGGTTTTCATAGGGAAAGCTAACTATATTGAGTGGATCTTTTAGATTAGATGAAATATAAAATGGCAACAAGTTGTGAAATCAGTAAAACTAAAGGAAAATTAAGAATCCTCTAAATATACTTCAACAAGAAAAACCTTTCAGATAATTGTTTAAGAGGAACTAAAGAGCAGGGAAAACCATAAATTCCTTTAGCTAAACTCCACTAAGTAAACCTTAAGATAGCAATCCAACAATATTAGAGAGAAGGACACCCCTGAATTCTATAGCTATTACTTTCAGACAAAGAAAAAATTCAAGATAATAGTCAGTGAACCTAAAGAGCAGGATGCCCCTAAATTCTTTAATCAAACATCAAAGAAGGCCTTTAAAGTAACAGTTTAAGAAAAACCAAAGAACAGGGCAAACCATAAATTCCTTTGGCCAGACGCTACTGAGTAAACTTCAAGGCAACAAGCTAGGTGGAACTAAAGAGCAGGACACCCATGAATTCTCTAATCAGGCCTTGCAGAAGAAAACATTAAGATGAAAGAAGCATATAGAATTAAGGTGCCAAGACAACATATCTTAGTCTATAATTTATGTTCTTTTATCAAGGAAATGGTGTACAATATGGAAAATAGAAGGGAAAAATTGACAAACAAGGATAAAATCACCATTAACATAGCTCAAGAATCCTATGAACATTCTTGTATTACTGATATCCAAAACAGTTACAATACTCCAGTGCAATAATCTTTGCAACTCGGAGTCTAATCAAAATGCAGCCTAGCAATCAACCCAACAACCAGCAACCAACCAACAATAATAATGATAAATACATGCAGTATTTATCTGTAGATGAGGAGGTGATCCTAATATAGGGCTTTACGCAATAGTTATTACAGATTAAATGTAATCTTGACCTTAGAGACCATGCAAGGCCCAAAGAAAAATATCACTGACTAACTTGCTGTAATAATAACTTTTAGCTTAACTGTTGAGCTAATTTTAGTATATTTTTGAATTTTTGGCTTTTCATTAACTTTTAAAATAACTGTTGAGCTACTTAAAATATGTCTGACTGCTTTATTTAGTTGTATCTACTTTTATTGGAGTGAATTTAGGCTGTAGGTGGCAAAATGTGTTTTGAAGACATAATTGCTGAGTGGCCTTATGTCTTCCTTTTTTTATTTGTCTTTAAGCTCTGATTAGTCTTTAAAATTTGATTTGTCTTTTAAACTCTAATTTTTCTTCATCTGTATTTTTTAACTATTTTCTCCTTTACTGTCATTGTCATCTCTTTTTTTTTATCTCATTGTTTGATATGCTTTCTTATCAGTGCTTTGTATTAACCTTTGTCTTCTAATCATGTCTTTCATCTTTAACATTTTATTTGAACTTTTAATCCCTTCACCTTCCACTGCCACGGTGAACTCTTTGACTGTGTTCTTTGCATTTGCCTGTCTCTGCGCAACCACTATATAATTCTCTTATTTCTTTACCCTATGCTATGGAGAACTCTTGCTGCCCCTATAGTGTTCAAATGATCATCAATGGTAATGATCCATTGATGATTCAGATTGATCTTGTGCTTCTAGTCCCTTAATGAGAAAAAAATTCTAATTTATTAGTCAAAGAGTCTTATTTAAGCAAATTTTGGAATTGGAAATGCAAATTATGCATTTCCCGACACATACATCACCTACACACTTAAAAGAAATTCATTAAAAAAAAACCTACAGGACTTTTTCATTTGTTTATGGCCTATCGGGTCTTTCGAAGAGTTGCAGGGGTTAACACAGAGGATCGGGGGCTTATCGCAAAGGCACAGGGCTTTGAAACATTGGGAAGGGGTCGATGGTTTTGCCGTGGGTGAGAAGTCGGTATTTGGGTTTATCGCATGGTGAGTAGGAGGTAAATGGTATTAGGCAAAGGGAATGCGATACCATTGAGGGAGCAACGCATGGGGGGGGGATAGGTGGTAATACCGCCCATTTCACAAGGTCGAGGATTGTTGAAATGGTGGGCAGTTTGAAGTGCGATAGGGGCTGGGGACTGTCGGATCGGGGAGGCGGAGATCTGACAGTGGTAGAGATTGGATGGAGCGGAGGGTAGGTCTAGACAGTGGGGCTCGGGGGTATATGTGGTAGAGGGTTTATATGAAATGGCGGGGTTCTTTATAGTGTGGGGCCCGGGGAAGGTTAAGGTGGGGGTGCTTAATGTATAGCAGTGGGCCATGGTTATATGGCCGTGGGGGGGGGGGTAAAGGCTTTAGAGCAGGGGCTTAAAGCATATAAGGGTTGGGTAGTTTAATATAATGGGGTTGGGTTTTTAGTGGGGAATAGTGGTTTTAGGAAGGTGAAAAGGGTAATCAATGAGGGATCACAGTCAAACTTGGGTTTTCAGATTAAAAGAGTGATATCAATAGGTAAAGTGAGAGATAGTGAAATTAGGTTAAATGAAGGTAATGAAGGCAGTGAGATTTCTGAAAATAAAATAATAGTCAGGGAATGTTTATCTTCAGCAGATTGTATAAAATCCATAGTCACCTAGTGACACTGTAGAAAACATGAGGATAACAGTGGCTCCAACTAGGGAGGGTAGCTTTTTTAGGAGGTGTCAAGAACCTCAAATTTCAGATCTTTGGATTTTGTAACTCAGTGCCTTATGTACCTAGCTGATTTTCCATTTTGTAATGTTGATCTGCTACAACTTCTGTAACTGCGACCTTTAATATTGAAAACCATGCTTCCTGCAAACAAATTCTTCCTACCCATCATTCTTCTCTAACATTTTTTTTCTTCATTATTTTGGGTGCATTTAGACTTGCAAACACTTGACATCATTTTTATTTTGAAAGCAAAAAACTATCTATTTCTACCCTTATAACTTCTAAAGGCTCAGATTAGACTGATGAGCTCTTTTATTCTCTACCTAATCTACTTATCTGTCAATATTAAACAGTTTGACAAATTTTCATTCTCTAGCTATCAGCATGAAATTTAAAACATGAATGACTCAATATTAAACAGTTTGGTCATCATGCATTGTGGCATTCTGGACAAGTTGCACCCAATATTATTTTTGCAAAATGTAAACTAAAAACTGAGGGTTTTGTTCTTGAGTCCTTTATTTATCATTCATCCCTCATTTTTCTAATTGGTTCAGATTCAGACTTTGGAACAAATGTCTTTTTTCATATAAAAACTGATAAGCCAAGTTTAAACAGTTTGACAAATCTTCATTTCTAACTTATCAGCAAAAATTTAAAAAATTTTCAATCATGATTAGGCTTTATGATTGAACAAGACTTCCTTTTCAAAGTAGTGGAATTTTGGACTTGCACACTTTCAGAAATTTTATTTTTGGTATGGGGCTTTACCTTTTTCTTTTCATCTGCCCTCTTTTCTACTTTTCTTTCTTTCTTTTTTGTAACAATGTTTCTGAGATTTCTGTCTAGACAATGCGATATACAATGAAAAACTTTAAACTAAGGTTTGAAAAATGCTCATAGTGTTGAGCTTATTTGCACACCTACTTATCCTATTTTAATCTTGGAGATTATATATACACTAGGTGAACTCCTTTCTCTAATGAAACCAATCATGTAAATAACTAGATGATTATTTTTCATTCAACCTTTTAGGTATGCTGAAAAAGCAGAAAGGCCACTCCCATCTTACTTGCTCTTGAATAACAGTGCTCAAAATATTCTTTAAACTCTGCAACAAAATATTCCTAGTGTAACACACTACTTCTTTAGATGTCTCCAAGAAACCTGCAAAATGATCTTCGAATAATACCTGGCCTTGTGATTTTAATCAATAAGTTCCATCTAGGATTATTGCTTGCTCCACTTTGGTGTGCTCGGGATTCTTTTGAGAAATAAAATCCACCTCTTCTTCATGATCATTTGACCTGGAAGCCTCATAATGTATTGCTATGTTATCTTTAAGAAAACCTGATATGCCTTGATTTAGTGGAATGGATTCTGCTTGAAAGCCATTATTCTGATGAGTAGAAGCATCTTCTGGTGAGAGGTCTTCTTGAGAATGTAGTGCAGCAACAATATTAGTATTTAATTTTGTTTCTTAATGAGGCAAAGCTGCAATACACAAGTCAGCAATAGAATAAACCAAAATAATTTCTTTATATAAAGGTTTAGGGGCTGGCCGCATGATCAAAATCTGATTGATTTCTTCTTCAATTAAAGGAGGAGGCATTCTTAGTTTTATTTGTATAGAACCACAATTGTTCTTTTTCTCTTCTGAAGACTGGTCATAAGGCTGGATGTCTTCTTGAGCCTCACATAAAAGATTAGAATAATGATATTTTATTTCAGCCTCTATGATTTCATCTGCTACTTGATATTCAAAAGGACTCCAGGGCTGATTATCTGGATCTGAGACAAATTTTTTATCATCTATGATTTTATCATCTAATTGGTGAGAGAGTTCTTTTCTCCTGTGATTATCAACTAGAATGTCATCCATATTTCCTTTCGAAATTTGAAATGAATCGAAGCATAAGGGTAGAGAGTCAAAGGGTGTTGACTCATCCTTTATATCCGGTTCTATGATTTCAAGATTACTTGGGGGGAGGACTTCTGAATCTGAAGCAGGGTTGATATCATCCATCACATCCTTGGCTAATTTTTTAGGTCATTTATCTTTCTTCCTACTAATAATATGCATTGTTTTTCTAACTGCGTTTATCAATGTCTCTAGCTTTATCTATGAAGATATCAGTTGCTCTTTATCTACTTTGTCCTTCTTTATTCCTCTTATCTTTGCCTCCCTGTTTAGCATGTTGGATTCCACATTAATTGCCATATTTTTCATATCTTCCATGTTTTCAGGGTCCCTTTCTTTTAACTGGAATGCCATCTCCCAATCAAAGGCATCTGGGTAGTGCAAGAGAGCCCATCCTGGGGGTGGCGTTATCTTAGCAGGTATTTCATGGTACACCTTATTGAACCTGGATGAAAAGTGTTGTACTGTCTCCCCTGACTGTATTTTTAGATGGTTATACTCTTCTATGATTAGAAAAACATTTCCCAGGAATATCTACCTATCTAGGAAAACTTTAGTGAATTGATGAAAATTGTTAATGCTTGCAGCTGGGAGATCCTTAAACCAACTTTTAACTTTTCCTTGCAATGACAGGGAAAAAATTATGATACGCACCTCATCTTCTTCTTCCTCAAACATATCAAGGAGGTCATTAGGATTTTGAATGTGCTTTTCAGTGGTGATTTTTGAGTTTTCTCCATC
Organism: Pinus albicaulis; assembly: GCA_034641835.2. Classification (NCBI taxonomy): domain Eukaryota; kingdom Viridiplantae; phylum Streptophyta; class Pinopsida; order Pinales; family Pinaceae; genus Pinus; species Pinus albicaulis. Next base: position 1,339,482,833 of record CM076570.1, on the reverse strand, counting down.
AAATTTGGGTAGATTATTGATACAATTTGCAGGGAGGTTATGGAGGATAGGAGGCAAAACCAAAGGTTTAGATCAGTCTTGGACTTTTGAGGGTATAGGTAGTACTAAAGGAGGCTTATAGCCATTTTATATTTCAGCAAGGGCAGGGGAGGCAGCAAGAGGCACATGTCTCACTAGGTTTTCCTTAAGTGCATCAGGGATAAGCATAGGTGTATAAGTATGTTCAGGGTTTGCAATTTGGGGCTTAGCCTTTTTCGGTTCATGCACTCTCCAATGATCAATGTAAACCTCAACATTGTACTTTTAATCAGGCTTAAATTTGGATAGAACATAGTTACAAATAATAAAAAATAATTTCTTGAATCCAATTTGGACTTGAATACTCTCTCTTTCTAGGATAATTGGTCATGTTTCAGGTTCTTCCTCTAGTGGAGTCTTTATATAGAACTGATGTGAACTGTAGTGGTAAGGTGGATGATTTAAACTTTCTTGTGCTTGGTTGTTGTCCACCATTAGCAACCGAATACTAGTCTTGGATAACACTTGATTAATCTAAATTTGAATAGGGGTTTTCTGAGTTCTTGAGGTAATATTAAGTTGTTTTAATAACTCACTCCCCAGTATGTTCACCACTATGTTGGCTCCCTGTGAATTGCAATATTGGAAAGAAAAAATCTGAAGGGAACCACATCAGATTGCTTTGGAGTCCAAGGACCTAGCCTTCCTGGACTCATAGAGTTCTCTCTCTATTTTTGTGATGAAAATGATATATCTTTATGCTTATGTTTTCTGATTTTAGGCTAGTTATGAATTTCTAGGACTGTTTGTTTTGTTTTGGTTAATTGATATTTTGATTAACTAATTGATTGTTTTGGTTGAATATATATACTGTGAGAAGCATTAATCCATTTGGCTATGAAGTCATAAAAGGTTTTAATTGCACATCAACTCTGCAGGGGTTTTCATAGGGCAAGCTAACTATATCAAATGGATCTTTTAGATTAGATGAAATATGAAATGATAGCAAGTTTTGAAATCAGTAAAACTAAAGGGAAATTAAGAATATTTTAACTATTTTTCAACAAGAAAATCCTTTAGATAATTGTTTAAGAGGAACTAAAGAGAAGGGAAAACCATAAATTCCTTTATAGTGCTGGGCCTGGGGAAGGTTAAGGCGGGGGTGCTTAATGTATAGCGGTGGGCCATGGTTATATGGCCATGGGGGGGTAAAAGCTTTAGAGAGGGGGCTTAAAGCATATAAGGGTTTGGATAGTTTAATATAATGGGGTTGGGTTTTTAGTGGGGGAAAGTGGTTTTAGGAAGGTGAAAAGGGTAATCAATGAGGAATCACAGTCAAACTTGGGGTTTCAGAGTAAAAGAGTGATCAGAATAGGTAAAGTGAGAGATAGTGAAAATATGTTAAATGAAGATAATGAAGGCAGTGAGATTTCTAAAAATAAAATTATAGTCATGGAATGTTTATTTTCAGTAGATTGTAGAAAATCCATAGTCACCTAGTGATAATGTAGAATACAGGAGGATAGCATGATGGAGAACAATACAACTATAAATATGAAGAGATTGAAGAATTCTAACAAGATGACTAGGTATGAATTTGAGAGGCATATGGATATGGTGGGTAAGATTTTGACACTAGAATATAGTTTCTCGAAGAGCTTATTTCTAGGCCAGGTAGAAGATTCTTGTCTATTATCACTATCGCAATGGAATCCTCTTCTCTCTCATCCATGGTATATGCATGATTCCTTCTAAATTCCTTCTCTTCAAGTGGTAAAAATAGAAGTTGAGCTTTTTTATTCGTTACAAATTTTTTCTTTCTTAGTCTGATATCCACTCATCTCTTCCATAGGTTTTGAACAAGGATCTCATCTATCTAAACCCAATATATTTACTATTTATTGTAACCCATGTTGATAGGCTACAATTGTGTTGAATAATGAAGCTTGGAATTGAATATACCAACCTACAAATAGACTCTTGATAAAAATAAGTACATCATCCCTCTGTGCTCTGAGAACCCCTAGGTAATAACAAAATCAAGGTCACAATACACATCACAAATTTACCATATTACTTGTCCTCAAGGGATGGGTTTTGGAACTCTTTGTTCTCTATCCCCTTAACATTTTTGAAATCTCTATGGATCTCTTTTTAGGTTTCATTTAGACTTGAAGGGTTCTCTACGATTTTTTTCTGGGCATCACTTGGGCTTGCTTGTTTATTTTCTCTTCTTTTCCCTTTGAAGTCTACCAGATATATTCTAGTCCCACTAAATTAGTTTGGTTACTATGTGACATTGATATAAAAAAAATTAATTGCATATATAAAGAATTTAATTAAATAATAAAGTCTTGCAGTGAATTTTTAAAAATGTGTTTTTAACTAGTTAATGAAATAAATCTCAAAATAACAGCCCACACCCATCTTAGTTGTAGTATGAATAATTGTTTCTCACAATTTAAACTGTTGAAACCCCATATTTTGTTGTCATAAGTCATTCTTTTCTAATAATGTGACTTTCAGACTACATATTTAAAAAATAATATGAAACTATAACGAATATAGATGTTTCCAGAAAATCACCAGAAAAAATAATTTGACGTGATGGACTTAGAATAAAGGTTTATAATGGCCCAATATGGTTATCTATTCTAATAATATGCAATTATCTAAGGAAATGGACTACTTGTTATGTCATAATCAATCTAGAAAGTCTTCACTGGCATAACCTTAACTGGCTAAGAAGGATTAAACTTCTAGTCGGGACGAAGCTGATAAGCCCTTTCAAGACCAAAATTTTGAAGATTAAAACTTTCAATCAGGATTACATGTCAACCTTTAAATACCATTGCATACAAGTTATGCTTTCTTGCCTAAATTCAAATTGTATTTGATCTGGGATACCATTATTAGATTTGATTGATGGACTCTTCTAGATATGGCATGTGATGGGGGTTAAGTCTATCTTAGAAATATGGAACAATGGCTAATATTGGTGAAGTTAAAAATATAATTAAGTTCTTATTAAGCTTAATAGGGCATTGATAGAGTTTCTCTAATCACCTGAGAGATAGAAAGGTAGACCTAACTTATTCAAGAAAATTGTTACTTGTTTCTTCTTGGTAAGGAGTCATGGTTGTTTGCAAGAGAATATTTCAAAAATACCTCAACTATTTTAATTCCCATTCTTCTATTGATAGAAAGAGTGAAAATTGTTTTATTTATGGACAAACCATAGAACAAAAATATTTGGAATATAGAGATATCCCTCTTTTCAATAATGAAAAGTTTCAGCTAGCTTGTTTGAATTTAACCATTTGAGAATCGAAATTATAGATTCAATATGTAGGATGGAGTAGTTATGCCAACAATTGGGGTGATTGCCATGGTGTTCCTTATTAGTTTTTATGGAAAGAGGTACAAACAATAGAAGCTTGGGGTTGATATTTCTTCCCTTGCATCTCTACGCAGAGATCCCATATTTGAATAGGCAGAAGATGGGCCACACCCCACCAATGGATTATGTTTTTTATCACTTTCTGAAGATGATTTCTTTTTATAACTGGAAAAAAAAAATACACAATAAGAGAAGCAAGTACAAAGAAAAGAAACATGCCCATTATTAATCCAATGATTAATTTCACATTCTTTCCTCCAACACGTCCAGGATTTATATTTGGATTTCCATAGTACCATAAAATCATTTTATTTTTAAATAAATACTTGGGTACTCATCCTTTTAGCTTATTTTTTTACACCTATAGTTCCTGTAGTCTTGGTAAATTAGTAGGAAAAGAGGGTAATTTTCTCTTTAACTGGTTGTTTTTAATATGAAAGACAATCAACTTGGAAAGAGAACTTAGGTCAAGAATATTTCCAATCAACGAGTTATGACTTAGCTACAGTTCAACTAAGCTTAGAAATTTATGAAGGGATTTCACATGTCAAGTTACTTTTGTGATTCTAGGTGGTAAATCTGAGTTTCATTCTACCCAATCCCATTGAACCGAAATAAAAGGATATCCACCTTCATTTTCCCAATCACTCATTGGTGGCATAGCTATGAATGCAACCAAAGAAACAACATCATCTCTACTTGCTTTCAAAACCCTTTGAACGTATTTTCATATCTAAAGTGCATTCAAAATTGGGTCACGAGTAGAGTCACTTGTTTTCACAAAAGAAAATGGTAGGATAAATGGTAATGAAATATTCTTATAGCTTGGCTCATAAAGTGTATAGCTTCCAAAATTATCCTGAATATTAAGTGGTATACTGCTATATAAACACACATATGGCTTCTACAAGGTAAATTTTCGAGCTTCAGTTGGACCTAAATCCTCACTCTCAACAAGGTATACATAAGCACAAGCATTATTTGGGAAATATTCAAGATTTAGCTGATAAGTAAGACAACCAAAAGTACAAACAAATGTAGTTTTCATGTCTTTATTTGGTGGTTTCTCTTATGTGTTTGTAAAAATGTTCCTTGTTGTGCTCACTGTCTTTTTTCCAAGGGCCACACCAACAAGATAGTTTGGCTCAATTGCATCTGAGTTCCAGATATGATCATATGCGCCATCGGGATATCATAGGGGTTCCTTACTTATGGAACCAAAATTTATCCTTGCAGTAACCTTCAGGAATAAATCTTCATCAAAATATGTTACATACATTGAATCATTAATAATGCGCAACTCCAAAGTCGATATGAATGGAACACCAGTTGAAGCATTCAAAACACACACATTAATTTCACTAGATGTTGCTCTCAAGATAATTTCTCCAACATATACATCTGTGGCAGTTGCAATCTTTATTGTGGCCCAACGTATGGTGTCAAGATAGAGGTCAAAATTTTGGTATGCACTGCTATTATCAAAGATTCCATATAGGAATTTTTCTCTAACAAGGTACCATGTCCTCTATGTAGTATTAAAGGTGTAACAATACTTCTTATTATCTACTGGAAAATATCTTAAACACTGGTATTTATTTTTATTGCCTTGCCACTAGTGACAGGTCCCTCATTAGGAATCCACTGAAGCCCAATGGTATTATTAGAGAAATAAACAGTACCTCCACAATCAATTTTGATGAAATTAGTACTTTGAGTAACTTTTGATTGAGGAGACTAGTTCTGATCTTATTATGTTAATACAGATGCTAAGAGCCTTCAGTATGAGCAACAAATGAGTCTAATTCTTATGTTCTGCACTGGGGATGTTCAGATGTAAACTTTGGAGGATTTACTTCATGCATATGCTAAAATTATGGACAGATGCATCTTAGGGACTAATTATAAGGCTCTCATGGAGAACAAAATGATTGTAAATGGGAAGATATTAAATAATTCTAACAAGATGACTAGGGATTAATTATTATAGAGGCATATGGAGATGGTGGGTAAGCTTTGACACTAGAATATATTTTCTTTGAGAGCTTATTTCCAAGCCAAGGAGAAGCTTATTATCTATTATCACTATCCCAATGGAACCATCTTCTCTCTCATCCATGGTATGTGCGTGACTCCTTCTAAATTCCTTCTCTTCAAGCTATAAAAATAAAAGTTGAGCATTTTGATTAATTACATAGTTTTTGTTTCTCGATCTGATAGCCACTAATCTCTTCCATGGGGTTTGAACATGGCTCTCATCTATTTGAACCCAAAATCTTTATTATTGCTTGTAACCCATGTTGACAAGTTGAAATTGTGTTGAATATAAAATCTCAACGTTTAATAGACCAGCCTACAAATAGAATCTTGATAAAAATAAGTATAGTCTCCCTCTGTGCTCTGTGAACTCCTAGATCATAAAAAAACTCAAGGTCACATTATACATCACAAATTTGCCAGATTATTTTTCCATTAGGAGTTGGGTTTTGGAACTATTTGTTATCTATCCCCTTAAACATTTAGAAATCTTTATGGCTATCTTTGTAATTTTCATTTACACTTGAAGGATGCTCAACGAATTTGTTTTTAGGCATCATTTGGGCTTGTGTGTTTATTTTCTTTTCTTTTCCCTTTGAAGTCTACCATAGGTATTCCAGTCCCATTAACTTAGTTTAGTTTGTAGGGGACACTGAAATCAAACTTCAAGTGCATATATAAATAATTTAATTAAATGATAAAAACTTGCAGTGAATTAAAAAAAAATGGTTTATAACTAGATAATGAAATAAAGCTCAAAATCACACCCCACGCACATCTTATTTGCAGTCTGAATAAAATTTTCTCACGATTTAAACTGTTGAAACCACACATGGTGTTTTCATAAGTCATTATTTTCTAATAATGTGAATTTTAGACTACATATTTAAAAAGTGATATGAAACTACAATGAATATAGATGTTTTGAGAAAATCACCATAAAACATAATTTGAGGTGATGGACTGAGAAAAAGGGATTACAATGGCCCAAGCTGGTTTTCTATTCTAAGCAAATACAATTCTCCAAGGCAATGACCTATTTGTTATGTCACAATCAATCCAGAAATTCTTCACTGGCGTAACCTTAACTCGCTAAAGAGGATTGACATTCTAGTCAGGACCAAGCCAGTAAGGTGTCTCAAGACCAACCTTTTGAAGAGTAACCCTTTCAATAAGCATTTCATGTAAACCTTTCAATACCATTTCATAAAATTTATGCTTGCTTTCCTAAATTAAAATTGTCTTCGATCTAGTTTACCATTATTATATTTGGATTATCGACTCTTCCAAATATGGCATATGATATGGGTTAAGTCTATCTTAGAAATATGGAGCAATGGCTAATATTGGTGAAGTTAAAAATATAATTAAGTTCTTCTTAAGCTTAATAGGGCCTTGTAATAGTTTCTCAAATCTCTTGAGTCATAGAAGGTAGACCTAACTTATTCAACAAAATTGTTACTTTTTTCTTCCTAGTAAGGAGGCATGGTTGTTTGCAAGAGAATATTTAAAAATTCCATCAAATATTTTAATTCCAATTCTTCTACTCATAGGAGGATTGAAAATTTCTCGATTTATGGAGAAAAAATAGAGAAAAAATCTTTGGACTATAGAGATATCCCTCTTATCAATATTGAGGAGTTTCTACTGGCTTGTTTGAATTTAACCATGTGAGAATCAACATTAGAGATTTGCTATGTGTATTAAGGATGGAGTCACTATGCTATCAATAGGTGTGACTCTACCATCTGGTGGGGAAGATATATCAAGGCATATCCCTGATCACAGTTCTTAGATGAATAGCCTAAAGAATGCCTAGTGTTATTTCTTATGTTGTTGGTGAAATAATCAATGAACCACATTGTCATGTGCCAATAAAAATCTATTGTGTTGAGTTTGATAAAAAATGTACCCTAAGAAAATCAAAACCCTCAATTAGTAGTGCTAAATTTCTATCAAATATGCAACTAGGATAATTTCTCAAAATAGTTGCTCTGTGGTGTAATATTTAACAATAGAATCTTAACCTTACCAATGAAATTATGACCTTATTGCAATCTTCTAAATTTGTCTTCCCATTCTAAAACTATAGGTGTTTCTAATTTCCCACCAATTATAGCCATGAATCCATAGTCAATGTCAATAACATTCAAGGGCTAGAAGCACACAATATTTTTCAAGAATTCAATGCCATATTTAATCCTGACCATTTACACAACTAATCCAACAATCCCCAAAATTATTCCAGAGCATTGAGTTTGGTTTCACTTTATAATTTCAATAATTTTCAAACAGAGGTTGGATATAAAATGATTCCCAAGCTAGCAAAAAATGTTCTAATCTTCCACATGTTGAATCCTTAGTTAAACTGAGGGGGGGGGTGGGGGGTGAATTAGTTTAACACATTCATGAGATTTTTAAAAAATTTCATCAAGCTTATTTACAACTTAATTTTACAATCAACTTTATATGTGAACAGTCTTAATATTTATCAGCAAGTATTAAGATAATGTGACACCAAACTTATTATGAGAGCAACAAGTATTAAGCAAATTGGATAGAACATATCAACACATAAGCAACACACACAGAGACAATAGATATAGGTGGAAACCCATAAAGGGAGAAAACCACATCTTATTATTGTTGTGACGAAAAGGCAAGCTCCAGCTCCCTCTCACCACTGATTTTATGTAGGCACTAACCTACAGGAGGCTCCAACCTCAGTCAGCTACAACTGGAATCTATCAAGCTTCAACTTGATAGGGAAGCTCCAACTTCCTCATTCTATCAAAAGAAAACATTTGCTGATTTACCATGGATATCAACTCTGTTCTATACCTTCTTTTGTGCTATTCTTCAGTCTTCAAATCTGTCTTATAGAATCTCTTTCTGCTCCTCCTCCTTCTTATCTTCTCTGCCTCAATTCTTCATACTTTGCATTCTCTAAAATATCTTATGCATATCAATATGATATCCTTTATACAGTTTGCCTCATAACTGTTTGTATTCTACAGGTTATTCAAAGTGAATAACCCTGACTCTTCGCCTTCTGCCTCCTCACTTCTTCATCTAGCTCATTCAGAAAGCTACAACAATTTGTACAACTTTCAGTTTTACAGTGGTGTTTTGTTTCCTACGGAGACTTGCTAGTGCATCACAAACACTATAAACTAATTAAACATTACATTTAGTTACAATGTGAATTCTAACTCAACCCATTCAACCTTTTGGATCACTGCGTGTTGTCTTTTCTGCAGCTGTCTCTATCTTTTTCCTCTCTGTATGCTTTTCTGTTCACTGTTGTTATGTAACTCCTGTGTCTATCTATATATATATATATATATATATATATATATATAACTGCCTTTTTAATACAATGTAAATCAACTCTTCGGCGTAATGATAAAATACCTCTTAATACATAAAATGCCCTTTCGGGCCCACCATCCGAATTTTCTTATGCTCTGATGTGATGAGCCCTCTCCAGAGTCTTCTATTTGCGATTGATCGTAATCGCAAACTTCATTAACCTGTTCCACTGTGTTGGCTTGTTCCAATTCGATTGCTTCCTTTGCGGTGGTTCCGATGCGATGATCACAATCGGAACTTTCAATGGTATTGTGCCACTGCTCCTTTTATTCCGATGTGATGGATTACTGTTCACTGATAAGAGTAAATATATATCTCTTGTTTCATATATATATATATATATATACTTACCACGTTAATATCGTTTTACTCTTTAGCTTTGGTTGTTTCATTTCTGCCGATGTGATCAGCAAAGGCCCCACCATGTAATCAAGCGATTCATATCCATCGTCCATCCTTTAGCAAATCCGACGGCTATCATCCGTTTGCTCAATCGCAATCAGAACTTTCAATTTGTTTGTCACTCTTTCACCTCCGATGCGATGGTTCACTGTGATGCACTTTAAGCCGAAACTCAAATACATGAGAATAACCGTTTATAATGAATCGATTTTGCTTCTTAATTGCAATCGCAATCACAACCTTTATTAACATGTTCCGCTGCCATAATTTTCTCCGATGCGATTCGTGAGGGTCCCACCTTATAATACTTCGTTTGTTTTAAACCCGAACAACAGAGCCTTTTGTTCTTTTAATCTCGCGCACAAGAATATAATACATATGCTTTATATTGTAACCTTGGTCCCTTGTATATAAAGCGCTACATATATATATATATACTTTGTCGCTTCAGCTTTTATGTATCCTTCAGCTTGGGTTAAGATTCTCGGAATAAACGTGCATTGAAATCTTCCATTTTACATGGGGTCCCACACTACACATATAATATCCTCCGTCAACATTATATTAAGTCTTTGGCTCAGACTTAAACCCAACACTAATATATATATTTATATAACCTTTCGGGCTCCATAGTTTATTTAATGCTTCTTCTCACAGCATAGACTTACCTTTAGGCCATATATTAAACTCAAAAACTCCATATAACTATACTTGGGCCCACAGTATCCCTTCACATTAAAAATACAGTTTATATCAACCCCAAAGCGTATGAAATACCTTTTTGACTTTATACCACAACTTTGAATTAAAATAACCTTCAGGCCCACAATGTATTGCTACTTGCCTTCTGCCTGTTTATTAATTTTTATAATACACACAATACACTGAACTTCGCATAATACTTGGCCCCCGCAGAAATGAATGTAGGTCCCATAGCATGTTTTACATAATATATGTCAACAAACGTTAAAACTATTATAACACCCTTTGAATGTATAACAAATAAGCCTCATAAGAAATAAGGTTTAGCTTTAAACTTTGGTTTATGTTTCAATTTTCAACATACGTTTGACTCGGACCCACAGTGCTTTGCCTCAACTAACCTTTTTTCATCGCGCAAGTGTGATCACCGTAGATCTTCCAGCCTTGGCAATCAGACAGACACAGCTAATATCGCGTTTTTCTTTGGGCCGAGGGTTAACACTAAAAAATTACGTGACGTAAGTGGTATTCAAATACCACCTTAAGCCACGTGTCCATCAGCGACATAGATTGCGTTCAAAAAGCGAAATCCACTTACCACTCCTAAAGGCACGCAATACTGCTGGTATTTTCACCTCTGGTTTTACTGTTTATTCAAGGTTCCACTCTTGACTCAGGGTTCTAGTTCTAATGATTCTGCTTCAAAGTTTATTTAACCTCCACTCTTTGTTTAAATATACAGATTGTGAATTAACCCATATATATATATATAGATATATATAACCCCACTGTTATTTTTCTTTTCGGTTCCGCCCTTTCTGCATGGTTCCACATCTCCTATGTTCATTACATAGTTGGTTTGTTAACGGCTCTGCCTCGGATATGTTTCTTTGTAGCTTCCGCCTCTCACCATCGCATAAAAACATTTCCATTGTATTCTTTGTATTCTTTATCTCTGCATCCTCTGTTTTGTGCATGACTGTTTCACTATTTCAATGTACTCTATATTCTCTGTCTCTGCATCTCTATCTTGTGCATGATTGTTTCACTGTACTCTGTCTCTGCATCCTCTTCTTTTACTGCCTTGCTTCTTTTGTTGTTGCTCGACCCTCTCTACATCTTTCTACCTCTTTTTCTCTCTTTGATTCTATGTTGTCTCCTTTTCCATCTCCTTTGCCATCAATGACAACATTTCCAATAGTCTCCCCCTTTGGCATTGATGGCAATAAACTTCCTCTGCTTGCCTTTTAGGGCCCTTTCTTCTGTTGCTTGCTTTTCCTCCCCCTTTGACATCAATGGAAAAGGGTTGCTCATTTCCCAGTGTGCTTTTAAATCTCGTACATGTTACTCTGATCTTGAGGACCTATTTCATGCCCTGCTTAGTTGCTCTGGCTCTTTTGTGACTCTCTTTGTTGACTGATCTCCCCCTAGAATGATGTCTTCTTTTCTGTTCTCCCCCTAGAATGAAGCTTTTTTTTTTTTCTTTTTTCAGAGAGTAGCATGTGAAGACACTACCCCTAGTTTGTCTCTCAGATATTTGAATGGCTCTCTAGAAAAATGTTTTCTGAATATATCTGTTGTTTGTTCTTTTGTTGGCACATATTCCAACTTCACTACCTTCTGTGCTACTTGTTCTCTTAGGAAATGGTACTTGGTTGGGATGTGTTTAGTTTTTGAATGAAGTACATATTTTTTGATATACTTATTGCACTTGTATTATCACATTTGATAGAGATAGGTTCATCAATGCTTACCTTCATGTCTTGGAGGGTTTGTTTCATCCACATGACTTGTGTGCAACATGCTGCTGCTGCTATGTATTTTGCTTTTGCTGTAGATAGAGAGATAGATGTTTGTTTCTTGCTTAGCCATGCCACCAGACTTTTTCCCAAGTAGAATGCACCTTCACTTGTGCTTTTCCTGTCATCCACACAGTTGGCCCAATGTACATCTGTATATGCTGTCAAAGTGAAGCTCTTGCCTTTTGGATACCATAGCCCATACTTTTCAGTTCCTTGTAGATATCTGAATATTATTTTGACTGTTAGAAGGTGATTTTGTTTTGGTGCTACTTGATATCTAGCCACAAGTCCTACTGCCAACATAATGTCTGGTCTAGATTTTGTTAGGTATAGCAGACTTCCTATCATGGATCTGTAAAGTCTTTGATCTATATCAGTAGATCCATCATTAGCACATAGCCTGCATCCAGTGATCATGGGAGTTGACACGGGTTTGTAGTCTTCCGTTTTAAACTTTTTCAACATCTCTTTTAAGTATTTTTATTGTGAGATGAATGTACCTGTGTTCTTTTGCTAAATTTGAAGTCCTAAGTAGAAGGTGAGCTCTCCAATCATAGACATCTCAAACTATGATTTCATCTCTTCAGCAAATCCTTTTGCTAAATCATCCTTGTTGCTTCCAAACATAATGTCATCAACATATACTACAACAATCAGGAGATCATTTTCATGGGCTTTTATGTATATATTGTTGTCTACTCCTCCTCTCTTAAAGCCTTGTTTTTGCAAGTACTTATCCAACCTTGAATACCAAGCATGATGAGCTTGTTTCAGTCCATATAGAGCCTTCTTTAGTCTACACACATAGTCTTCTTTATCTGTTAATGAGAATCCTTCAGGTTGTTCCATGTAGACTTCTTCTTCTAGATCTACATTCAGGAAGGCAGCTTTCACATCCATTTGATATACCTTGAAGTCATGGTAGCATGCAAAGGCCAGAAACATTCTGATAGCTTCGATTCTGGCTACAGGGGAAAATGTTTCATCATAATCAAGACCTTCAATTTGTGAATATCCCTTGCATACAAGTTTGGATTTATTCCTGATTACCTGTCCTTGTTCATTCATTTTATTCTTGAATACCCATTTTGAGCCTATGACATTTTTCTCAGTGGGTCTTGGAACTAATTCCAAGCTATTGTTCTTCTCAATTTGGTCCAATTCTTCATTCATAGCATTCACCCAATACTTGTCCTTGCTGGCTTCTTCAAACTTCTTTGGCTCTTTTTGTGATAACATAGCTAGGTATACCTCTTCTGTCTATTCAGTTTGAGTCTGTCAATCTCCTCCAGGGCACTTCTTAGCTCCCCCTCAAGATCAACTTCAACTTCGTATTCATATTCTAGAAGGATTCCTTCAAGTTATTTTATGGCCATCAATAAAAATTCAGAGGTTCCTTCTTCACTTGAGGGTTCATATGAGTCTTCAGATGCACTGCTATCTTGTTGAGCATATAAATATTTTATATTGAATTTCTTTCCTTTCTGCCAGTTCTTTGATATAGTTTTCTCTGATTCTTGAGCCCGATTCCTTGTTTTCTTATGAGGACACTTAGCAGCATAGTGTCCAACTCTTCCACAGTTAAAGCATTTAAATGGAAGTTTACCTTTATATTTACCTGAGCCTCTATCCAGTTTCTTGACAAATTTGGCCTCTTCTTCATCAAAGCAAGAGAATATATCTTCCTTTTCTTCTTTCTTCTTTTCTGTCTTAAAGGTTTCCTCCCTCACATTTGGCTTCTTCTATGGGAGTCTCATCTCATAGGTTGTTATATTTCCAAGTAACTGGTTCATGGTCAAGGTTTCCCAATCAACAGTTTCCTCTATGGTAGAAACCTTGGGGTTAAAGATGGGTGGAAGAGATCTCAGAATATTTTGAACAATTACATCTTCTTTTATGGTTTCCCCTAGAGCTTTCACGTTATTCACTATTTCTGCAACCCTTGAAAAGAAGCTGGCAATATCTTCATCAACATTCATTTTCAAATTTTCAAATTGGGCTCTATAGACTTGAAGTTTGGCAGTCTTCACCTTCTTGTATCCCTCATGGATGTTCTCTAGAGTATCCCACATCTCTTTGGTAGTCTTGCAGTGCATTAATTTGATAAATTCTGCCTCACGTTGTCCATTTAATATTTCATTCATGGCATTTGGATTGGATACAAAATATTGTTTAGCTTCTTTCTCTAAGTCAGTTGCCTTCAAGGCATACTCAAATTCCACAACAGCCCAAACTTCTATTCCTAGAGAAATTACGTATGCTCTCATTCTGATTTTCTAGAAGGCATAATTAGCACTGGTGAAAAAAGGGGCTTTATTGGTTGAGTTTCCTTCTTGACTAGCCATCCTAGGGACCTAGGATCTCCTTTCAGTTGTTAAACTGATACAAAAGGAACCTGCTCTGATACCAATTGTTGAATCCTTAGTTAAACTGAGAGGGGGGGTGAATCAGTTTAAAAAATTCATGAGCTTTTTAAAACTTTTCATCAAGCTTATTTACAACTTAATTTTACAATCAAATTTATATGTGAACAGCCTTAATATGTAGCAGAAATTATTAAGATAATGTGACACCAAACTTATTATGAGAGCAGCAAGTATTAAGCATATTGGATAGAAGATATCAACACATAGGAAACACACACAGAGACAACAGATATAAGTGGAAAACCATAAAGGGAGAAAACCACATCTTATTATTGTTGTGATGTAAAGGCAAGCTCCAACTCCCTCTCACCACTGATTTTCCGTAGGCACCAACCTACAAGAGGCTCCAACCTCAGTCAGCTAAAACTGACATCTATCAAGCTTCAACTTGATAAGGAAACTCCAACTTCCTCATTCTATCAAAAGAAAACATTTGCTGTTTACCTTGGATATCAGCGTTGTTCTGTACCTTCTTTTGTGTTGTCCTTCAGTCTTCAAATCTGTCTTATAGCATCTCTTTCTGCTCCTCCTCCTTCTTATCTTCTCTGCCTCAATTCTTCATACTCTGCATTCTCTAAACTCTCTTCTGCATATCAATATGATATCATTTATACAGTTTGCCTCATAACTGTTCATATTCTACAGGGAATTCAAAGTGAATAGCCCTGAATGTTTGCCTTCTACTTCCTCACTTCTTCATCCAGCTCATTCGGAAAACTACAACAATTTGTACAACTTTCAGTTTTACAGTGTTGTTTTGTTTCCTACGTAGACTTGCCAGTGCATCACAAACAATATAAACCAATTAAAACATTACATTTAGTTACAATGTGAATTCTAACTCAACCCATTCAGCCTTTTGGATCACTGCGTGTTGTCTTTTCTGCAGTTGTCTCTATCTTTTTCCTCTCTATATGCTTTTCTGTTCATTGTTGTTGCGTAACTCCTGTGTGTGTGTATATATATATATATATATAACTGCCTTTTTAATACAACGAAAATCAACTCTTCGGCGTAATGATAAAAGACATTTTAATACATAAAATGCCCTTTCGGTCCCACCATCCGAATTTTTTAATGCTCCGATGCGATGAGCCTTCTCCAGAGTTTTTCGATTGCAATTGATCACAATCACAAACTTCATTAACCTGTTCCACTGTCTTGGCTTGTTCCGATGTGATTGCTTCCTTTACGATGGTTCCAATGCGATGATCGCAATCGGAACATTCAATGGTATTGTGCCACTGCTCCTTTTATTCCGATGCAATTGATTATTGTTCATTGATAAGAGTAAATATATATCTCTTGTTTCATATATATATATATATATATATATATATATATATATACTTACCGCGTTAATATCATTTTACTCTTCAGCTTTGGTTATTTCATTTCCACCGATGCGATTAGCAAAGGCCCCACCATATAATCAAGCGATTCATATCCGTCGTCCATCCTTTAGCAAATCTGATGGCTATCATCCGATCACTCAATCGCAATCAAAACTTTGAATTTGTTTGTCACTCTTTCACCTCCGATGCGATGGTTCACTGTGATGCACTTTAAACCAGAACTCAAATACATGAGAATCACCGTTTATAATGAATCAGGTCCGCTTCTTAATCGCAATTGCAATCACAACCTTTATTAACATGTTCCGCTGCCATAATTTTTTCCGATGTGATTCGTGAGGGTCCCACCTTATAATACTTCGTTTGTTTTAAACCCGAACAATAGAGCCTTTTGTTCTTTTAATCTCGCGCACAAGAATATAATAAATATGCTTTATATTGTAACCTTGGTCACTTGTATATAAAGTGCTACATATATATATATATATATATATATATATATATATATATATATATATATAATTTTCCGCTTCAACTTTTATGTATCCTTCAGCTTAGGTTAAGATTCTCGGAATAAACATGCATTGAACTCTTCCATTTTACATGGGGTCCCACACTACACATATAATATCCTCCATAAACATTATATTAAGTCTTTGGCTCAGACTTAAACCCAGCAATAATATATATATATATATATATTTATATAACCTTTCGGGCTCCATAGTTTATTTAATGCTTCCGCTCACAGCATAGACTTAGCCATGTAACATATTAACATTTGGCTATCAAACAACCATCGCATTACATACAATTTCCTATATTTCTCCTAGGCCCACATCTATCGTTCAGCTCATGTCAAGACTTTACTTCATCCCCAAATATTATGTTGGCCCGTTGCACTTTATTAAACTCCCAAATAACTATATAGCTCGTTACACACAAAAGTCTAGCCCACAACATATTTCAAAGCCTTTGGATCAATATCCAACGTCTTATAAAATCAATACCATTATATTATAATAATGTCCGACTTGGTTATGAAACCAAGTCTACATGTGGTACTTCACAGGCATGTAGCTTACCTTTAGGCCATATATTAAACTCAAAAACTCCATGTAACTATACTTGGGCCCACAGTATCCCTTTGCATTCAAAATATAGTTTATATCAACCCTGAAGCGTATGAAAGACCTTTCAGACTTTATACCACAACTTTGAATTAAAATAACCTTCGGGCCCACAATTCATTGCTACTTACCTTCCGCCCATTTATTAATTTTTATAATACACACAATCCACTGAACTTCACATAATACTTGGTCCCCGTAGAAATGAATGTAGGTCCCATAGCATGTTTTACATAATATATGTCGACAAACGTTAAAACCATTATAACACCCTTTGAATGTATAACGAATAAGCCTCATAAGAAATAAGGTTCAACTTTAAACTTTGGTTTATGTTTCAATTTTCAACATACGTTTCACTCAGACCCACAGTTCTTTGCCTCAACTAACCTTTGTTCATCGCGCAAGTGTGATCACCATAGATCTTCCAGCCTTGGCAATTAGACGGACACAGCTAATATCGCGTTTTTCTTTGGGCCGATGGTTAACACTAACAAATTACGTGATGTAAGTGGTATTCAAATACCACCTTAAGCCACGTGTCCATCAGCGACATAGATCATGTTCAAAAAGCGAAATCCACTTTCCACTGCCAAATGCACGCGATACTGCTGGTATTTTCACCTATGGTTTTACTATTTATTCAAGGTTCCACTCTTGACTCAGGGTTCTAGTTCTATTGATTCCGCTTCAAAGTTTATTTAACCTCCATTCTTCATGTAAATATATAGATTGTGCATTAACCCATATATATATATATATATATAACCCCACTATTATTTTTCTTTTCGGTTCCACCCTTTCTGCATGGTTCCGCATCTCCTGTGTTCATTACACAGTTGGTTTGTTAACGGATTTTCCTCAGACACATTTCTTTGTAGCTTCCGCCTCTCACCATCGTATAAAAAAATTTCCATTGTATTGTCTGTATTCTCTGTCTCTGCATCCTCTATATTGTGCATGACTATTTCACTGTTTCACTGTACTCTGTATTCTCTGTCTCTGCATCCTATGTATTGTGCATGACTATTTCACTATTTCACTGTTTCATTGTACTCTGTCTCTGCATCCTCTTCTTTTACTGCCTTGCTTCTTTTTATGTTGCTCAACCCTCTCTACATCTTGCTGCTTCTTTTTCTTTCTCTGCTTCTATGCTATCTCCTTTTCCATCTCCTTTGCCATCAATGACAACATTTACAACACCACATGTAATAGAGGTTTAGATCTAAAATGATTTATTGTTTTCACTATGGTTCAACCAAGATTTCATTAGATTTATATGGTGACCTGTACTTCAAAAACATTCAACAAAATTGATTCAAGCAGAGTTGAGCAGTGAGAATCCATTGGCAAGTGTAGTGGCATACTACATGTATCACTTTCATTTCTTTTGTGACCCACCTACAACTACGAATATGCAAGGGCTTGGTACCAAGAATACTGCTTAATTAACTTCCTAAAAATTTGAATATATTTTTGGAAAAGTTGTAAGATGTTCAATAGATGGGTTATATATTTTGGTTGGTAACTGGAATTTGATATCTGAGTGTGGAGTGTCTTCACCTTCAGCCGTGGAGGATGATTTAAAGGATATGGAATAACATGCAAGAATAGGAATTTTGGTGGCCTTTGATAAAAAAACTAGCAGAAATGTTGGCCATTTCTAATCCACTTAAAAGGGAGGCAGTTGTTGTCATAAAAGGTATAAAACAATGGGCATACACCAAATCATGGTTACAAGAGATAACTAGATAACAACTCAAGTATTTTTGCAAGAGTTGGGTACTCAAGATGTCAAGGCTAAGGCCATTCCTACTAGAAAAGTTGAAACAATTAATTCCCTTTAGAAGGATGGAGTTTATGATATGTAATGGGAAGCCATATATAAATCCTAGGAACTCAATTGGGTGAACAACAACCACTTCTCATTCTCAATTTCTTCGATGAAAATTTTCCAAAAGTAAAAAGTAATCCACCATTATCCCACATCAATATCATCTGTCGAATATGTAAAGTTGACAATTTTGTAGTAGTCTGAAGTTCTCTCAAGAAAATGAAATCAGAAGGCTTCTACCTAAGTCTCACATTCACAATACTTATAAAATATATGGTTGATGGTGATATTCGAAAACACAGTGTTGGTTCTGCACCAGATACAATCCTTTGATTGGAAACCGAGATCATACAAGTAAACATATTAAAGTGGTTCGAGCTCTAGATCGATGAAATGTAGGGCCCCTACCCTTGACATACACCTTGCCTTAGTAGAACTAGGTGCTATAGAAGATTGATTTCTGCTCATCATAGGAGAGCCAAAACTATTCACTGGTTGTGCATTTCCTATCATCAATACTTCTAAGTTAATTAGAAAATCCTTGAAACCTAATTGGATGCATGCACATGATGATCATAGACCTGTACTAGAATCTTGATATAATTTTTCCCTTGCCCAAGGTACACTTTAGAATTCCAATTCGAAATAGGGAATCAACCCAGGATTCTTCTTATCCATTTCAGCAACAAGCTCCCTTTTTCATTGGGGATTAAAACACATAAGGAAGTAGATTCCTAGGTTAATCCTTTACAACCTTGATATGGAGGTTGGAATTAATTTTACCGAATCTTGATAGGTATGCTTCAAATGTGCCCATCAAAAGGTCTCATCAATTCAGCAGTGGTGAATTTTTCAAGCAGATATCCACGGACATATAGTCGATAATGCCAAATATCAACAAAATTCATTGAAGTGAATCAACACCATTATTTAGAAGATAAAATTACCTTTAATTATTTAGTCTTGTTGATTTTGCCTACTCCCTTTGAGACTAATTCTCATATTTCTAAGACTAATATCCCTCTGTTATGATATTAAATCCTCTCATGCTTCCCATGTAATCCATTTACTTTTGAAGAGAAAACCTTTTTTTGTGACTAAAGACATTGATATTAGTATTGAATTTCTTTCTTCTGTATATATCTCCATTATCAAGTTTTTGTTGAAGGTTGTGATACAATTTTTCAAAAGAGTTAATCTAAAGATTGTGTTCTAATATTATTTGGCAGTGTTTGATGTACCTTCTATATGCATATGGATATAGTTGAATAACCACTATATCCCCTACCTGAACTCTCAATGGATAAGTGACCACTAAAATATAAAGATATGTTATGGATTTATACTCGCACATTCTTCCATTTTCATGGAGTAATTTCCATTGTAAAAATTCAGTTTTGTGGCATAACAATCATGAAATATATATTCCAAATGTATTTCTTCCAAATAATGTTCATAAATTCTTACCACACTTCCATAGATGTTTAAAAGTTTTTGTGAATCTAAAATAAAACAATTACTTTAGCAATGGGTTTTCTTTCTATTTTCCATGGATCTTATCATTCTTGTCCATTGTCTTTATAGATTATGAAGCAACAATTCTTAATCCATCTACTTCTAAGGAAAATATAGATTAGATATATATTTGACTACTTATGAATCATTGTAAACTCCACAATATTCACCTTGGGAACTTACATATTGGAAATCATGTTTATTGTTTGACAACCGAGAATCCTCCTATACACCAATATTATCACATAATAAGGCAACCAAAAAGTAAAAATATGATTTCTGAGGCATAATCATATCCTATTGAAATTTATGAAGTTTCTTTATCCTTAGGTTCATTAACTCTATCACAATTGATGCAATTATAACACAATACAAATCATTAGTGAAAGATTCCATACCCATAATTTTCATTGAGACAAATTTAGAGAGCATATACTCCCACCTCCCATGAATCCTAACATAATATAGGAGAATTGTTTCTGAATCCATAAAGGGATTTTCTCCACATTCCTTGGTAAACATTTTGGTCCACAACATTCCCTCAGTCACAAAATACCAACACCGGGTCCCTTCAACTACCATACAATATTCATAAAAAAATTGGGTCAAGTTTGACAATTGAGGATTATTAAGGTGACATTGTGGCTAGAAAAATTCAACTCCACTTTTTCATTCTAAACAAATATGTATGTGTTGAGCCATGATTGCATGTGCATCGAGAAGCATATATTTTTTATTTTGATTGCTACAATGCCTCAGCTAAGTATGATATAACACCAATACAATACTATTGTGTGAAGTGAATTGCATAGGTATTTTACACAGATTAAAAAGTATATGAAGTTTAGATAAGAAAACATTAGTGTTTACACAATAGAGAAAGGTATTTTTTCATAGATTAAAAAGTATATGAACTTTAGAGTGGAAATCATCAGTGTTTAGACAGAATCTAGATAAATATTATAGATATATAGTTAAATATTGATCAGAGCTATTTTATTCCAAAATATCTACATAAGTGCATAGGAGGGTAGATAGATGGGGCATCCACACCAAGCTTTCTTATGTACCATTCTTAACTCCTTTCTCACTCTTGTAGTCTTCTCTTACGAAGGAGGATATACACAGGTGTGGCTTTGCCTTTTGGGGTTGGGCCAAGATCTTTGATAGATCACAAATTGAACCCAATTTTTTTTTGTGGCACAATAAATGATATAGTTTTTCTAAATAATAAGGTTCCTACACTGCATGAAATAGTATTCCAAAGTTACTGTAATATGTGATTTAACATAGTTTTCCAACTAGCAAGGGAAGCATTTACCCTCTTCAACGACAATGGCATAAACAACGTAGCTATATAACCAAACTTTGATTCAACATTAGATGGGAACAAATGGAAATAAATATGAACAAGATAAGGAAAAATGGAATGTTGTACTAATAAGAAACCTAGGAAACACAAACCCCATTAAGTATATGTGTGTAGGGAAGATCAGTTTTACTCTTTGTAGAATCTGTAAACACTATGACATATGTTATGAGTAAAAAGTCATTGAGATTTAATTTTGAATAGCCCAGGCATTGGTATCACAAGACTAGGAGTATAGCTACGTGTTTTTCTCTTGAGGTTACATTCAAGGGATGAATCCAAATTTGTTAACATATAATGATATCATTATTGAATAGTAATGCTACAAATGATATGCAGTTTGTCAAGACTCTGAATTCTCAAACCATACAGGGAATCCCTTCATCTCTTCTTCCACAATGTTATGGACAATATTCTAGGGTCCTTAACCCTTTCTGAATCCAATACTTTCATTGGACTTAATCCTATCGTTTTCATTCCTATTTCTTTTTGGTGAATGAAATATTTTCCATATGAATGATCTAAAAATTTACAATTTAACTTTCTCAGGTGAATTTTCTCCATCTTAAAATCATTTGTTTTGATCTTTAGCATGTGATAACTAAGATTCTCTCTTTTATATCTGCTGAAGTTTATTTCTTTGTAGATAAAGAAATCATGTTGCTTATATTTAGTGGATTATGTCCCATTTCTTGCCATCTTTCCTTATCCCCTACCTGTTAGTTTCCCATTTCAAATTTTTTCCACCATTCATATCAATCCATGTTGTCTTCTTCATTCATTTTTCCCCTTATTGACCAGTTTATTACCATACCATCCCCATCCTTTATTTCCATGATTTTATCCATCCCACCCTTTCTTTGCATGCTTACAACTACAAAATTACATGAACAATGAGAGGAGCATGAAATTGATGAAGGTCCAAAGTGTTATTCAATTATACATGCCCCACTGTAAGATATCCAATTACATTGATGGCCCAGTTGTGTGGTGTAGCATCCCTACTATGCTCTATGAAGATGGATGATATTCCTTTTAATAGAGTTGAAGGAAACAAACCTTTGTGAGCTCCCTAAACTTTAGAATTGCCTATCCCTTTGACATAATATTTATTACCTAAATACTCAGAAAATTGTCCTATAAGCCAGTGTTCTCACATGAATAATATACATTTTGTATGGATGTATTCAAACTAACTGTGTAGAAACTTATAGTTCACATTTAACCATTTTTTCCATCTTAAAATCACATTGATCATTTGTTTTCACCTTTATCACGTGACTGAAATTCAAGACAATCTTCTTCATATTTTCTCAAACTTATTATATTTTCATACAAACAGATAAATAAACTCCTCATTTCATCATCCCATTTACCTTCCAAACACAGTTGAATTAGTTTCTTCTACTAAATAAATTCATGTGAACCAATTTCCAAGCATGAATTTCCCTTATTGTTTCTCTTTAGCAAATTGATATTGAATAAAAATTTGCGTTGAGAATAAAACAAGTGAAGATTTCTTTCACAAGACACTTCTTCTCAAACTCAATGTCTATGAGTTTATTCTCTTGAGGCTAATTCATATATTTCCAATTATATTCAATTTGTGACCTAAGAAAACCAAGTTGAACAAGATTATGGACATAACTTGTGAAGAACATAAAACAATATCTAACCCAACCGAGTTAAAGATATTGCACATATGGCTAAGTTTAGGAGTAGTGGTAACTTGTATGCAAATAAACCCTCACTAACACTGATCAATGAGGATATTTTAAATTTAAATGATAGGTGTAAGATTTATTGAATAAATCTAATAAATTTAGAAGTAGTAATTTAAGTAACAATCCATAGATAAGGCTCTAGAATCATGTGGGCCAGTAAAAGACAAATAATTTACTCAATAAAAATTACAGGAGAGAAATATGAAGCTCAAGCTCAGTTTGGACTTAGTACACATCGAACCTAGAACAAATGTATAAATTCAGGTGCAATTGAGAGCCTTGATATATCACTCTTTGTCCTTGTATAGTTAATTGAATGGAAAAACATGTCTTTGGTATTCCCGCGATGCAAAATTTGGATGCTATCATCAAAGAGCTTCCAATTTTCTTGAATATTTGGTAGGTTTCAGCGACTCTATAACAAAAAAGGTTCATATACTCACAAATATTCAGAATACCTAGAATATGGTAATATCCACAATAGGAAAAGTAATATTTATATATAAGAATATTTAATGTACAAGTCATACCATTAGTTCCAAATGAGTGTTGAAACTCCATTGGAAGTTGAATTTCTAATCTTGGTAACTACTTGTGAGAGAATTATTGTTCTCTTAACATTCCTTATTCTTCATCAAACAATTATACTTTAGAATTTTTAATTGTAAGATAGTATTAATTCATATGGTTTGTAGAAAATATGGATTAGTGTTAGGATCCAAAGATATTGGGGTTGTCTTGGTTTTTGAAGTGGATATTTTTTAGGATGTAAATAAATATGAAAGAAAAAATTCAAGTGGGTACATTTGGTCAAATACATTGGAAGGGTGTGTAAATGACATAGTTTTAGAAACAACTACAAAATGCCATTTGTCTGGAATATTTGAAATTTTTGGTGGGTATGTGGAGAGAGAATGTGAAAAGGATACTATGAGGTAAAACTAGTTAAGAATGGACAAGTAGTGGAAATGATAATAACTTGGATATAAATATTTCTTTTAACACCAAATTTACATCACGGTAAACACATGAATATCCCATTAAGTATGACCTAAATATGATTCAAAGAATCTCATATTTAGCCGAAGTACATGGAAAAGTAATTTCTGAGGTGTGAAGTTTTATTAGAGGCATTATCTGTTAGTTTGTTTTGGTTAGAAAAGGGTTTTCTATTGGTTTTATGTGACTTTCAATTTATCATTTGTAGTATGATGAGAAATTGGAAATAATAATGTGTGACATTTATCTTGCAAAACTTAATGTTGAATGAAAGTATATAGAGTTTAACCAAGCTATAATATACTTTGGTAAAGGCAAAATAGCATCTTAAAAAGATTCCTAAGAATACACCATGTCAAAATTTTGAACACAAGTAATATATGGGTTTTTATTTTGCATATATGTTCTTTTTTCTATCCAAGATATCACAACAAGAAAAATATTAATATTGTAGGAATTATTTGAGGACCTCATTAAGGTTGATTTTTCTGATGTCCTACTTGACTGATACCTTCTCATGAAAGGAAGGCTTTAAATATGAATTAATATGTTCATAAAACAAATCAAATTTAAAGTTTATTGATATAAAAGATAAAAGAAAATGTTGATTCCTTTGTTTGATGGTTACTTGACTCTAGTGTGGGTAGGTTACAAGAAATGGGATTGGAAAAAGGATTGGGATACAATGCAAAGCATGTCTTGGATATGATTCATTTGTTGTTGGAGATCCTTCAGGCAGATGAGCCATCAACTTTGGAAATGTTTCTAGTAGGGATTCCTGTGAAATGTTTCTAGTAAATGTTTTAGGAATGCTAGACAAGACATTGGTAGACAGGTAAACAATTTTTTTATAATTGCAATGTCCATTCCATGATATCATGTCTTTATTGTTTTATTGTATTTTGAACATTTCATTTGATTTTTTTGTATTTTAACTATGAAATTGAAAATACTTGGTATCATGTCCATTTAAACAACATCCAAAGCTTGAAGATGAGATTAATATTACATGATATTAATTGAAATCCTTTTTTATGTTTTGTGTTAAAATATTTTCATGACTATTAAAAAAGTTTACTTTTATGTTGTTATTTGAGCACATGTTGTCTATATACTTGACCAAGTTCATGTGTTAGAGAATGAAATGTGTTGTGAATAAAACAACAAGGATTAGACATCACACCTCAGATTATTTGTTTTCACAAGTTATCTACAACTGAGCTTTTTAGCACGTAACTTAGTTTCCATTATTGTGCCTAAAATTTGTTTGAAGGTTGAATACTAAGTTACAGTATAAGGTGTTATTTTATATGTTGAAATTTTATTTTCTATGTTTATATAGGACATATGACCACATAGTGTCCACTACTGCCCAACTGAATAAAACTTGTTCAAGTTTCTTGCTTTTATGGGGGAAAATGACATTGACATTGGTGATGTTGAGGTTTATGTCATATAAATATTTGATAGTATACTTTAATTCATATTTGAGTATTCATTGTCTTTCATGTCTTATACTCTACAATGCATATTATTTCATTTTCATGAGATGAAATTGATATTGATGGTAAGAATTAGGAATTTAAGAAAGAAGAGAATAATAACGCTGGAACGACAAATGAAAAATGAGAGGGAGAAGAGAACCATTCTATTGATAGCCTTAGAGCCAATATCCTACATAAGACACACACATCGAGACCGATGGTCAAATATTCAAAGTTGGTGAATTCACTTTCAATTCCTTGGAAACACAATGATGATGTTTTGAAGTGATGAAACAATATTTCATGTGTAAATTGTAGTTCAACCATTATTAAGTTGGAAACTCATATTGTAATACTTGACATTCCATATAATATAATTTATGTGGTTGAAATTATTTATAGTTGCACTTAATATTTTTTAGCATTGTAATTAACATATGTAACTTTGCGTTTTCATATTATATGAACATGCACATTGTATGACATTTTTTTAAACATTTAGTCACAAAATCATACTAATTAATTTATGTTGATTAATAATAAATACATAAAATCAATATAAAACTGCTAAATTAGTAGTTGATATTAATTAATGATGAGCAAAATTAAAATAAATACACAACTAAATTAGTCGTTTATAATTATTATTAATGAAAGTAAATGAAATGAATATAAACTACTAAATCAGTTGTTTGTATAATGAATATGAAATTTAAAAAAAAAATGACTACTACAAATGATAAATCTGTGATTATAAATGATAAATTTGTGATTACAAATGATGACTAAATTTTGCATATATACGACTATTAGTAGTAAATTTACAAAATCTTATAACATGACCAAAATTTAGTCATATTTATTTGGTCATTAACTGATTTCAAACGATGACTAAAATTTGCAAATATATGACTATTAGTATCTAATTTATAGTATCTTATAACACGAACACCATTTTGGTCATATTTCTTTGGCCATTAATTGGTTTTCTCAGGTGATCATATAGTAATATATTTTTTTGTATATTTGGTCATTAATTTTGGCAATTAATAACTAAATTTATGACTAAATATACTACTACACGATAAAATTAAGACAACTAATTAATGACTAAGCTAAAAATGACTAAAAGTTGGTCGCGTTATACAATACAGTAAATAAGCTATTATTGGTCACCGATTAAAAAATGGTCATTTATATGCAAATTTTAGTCATTTTTTTAGTAACTAATTAGTCATTTTCTATTAGTGAATTAAGCAGTATGGTTAAAACAATTTCCCTAGCATAGTCACTAAATTTCAATTGGTAGTGCCATAATAAAATCCTATACTCTTGATTTGGGAAGAACTAATAAATTGAAATGCCTACACATTTACAATTTTAACCCTACATAAATAATAATGGGAAGTAACTCCTGGTAATTATATTTATTTACATCTTATTACTATATTTTTTAATGCAAAGGCTTGTTTAAATTATGGTGGGAAGTAACCAATGGGTTAAAGTATGAGGCCACTAATTTCAAAGGAATCAATGATCTACCATAACAAAAAATTGCACGGGATTTTGTTTTGTCTAGAATGGATATAATGTTGTCCAAGTATGTTTTCTACTGTAGTATAAAATTTGGGGAAAGCCTTGTCATAGAAGTTCAGTGCAAGTCCACCTCCTTCTGTAAATACATAGAAAAATATCCAGAAACTCACAACTATAGTAAAAAAAAAATTATAAAGTATTTATTTTTCACCTTCCTAAATGTAGACAAGATGGCTCTATGGAAGTTAATATGGTTGCAGTGGTAGGTAAGACAAAGTATCATAGTTGGTATTCTCAATAATCGTTTCACATGGCATACTGCAAAATAATCATTTTTATAAAATAGTAACATATTTCAAAGTCTATCTATAATTTAAATAATTTTTATCTCCATACGTATCTTGGATCGCGGAGGTATCCCTATCATTTCCAATTTTATTTTGCTAGCACATTGACATGCATTGCCTCAAAGGCTCTTCCATGTTTTTATATAACATGCACTACATTAAACTAAAACATATGCACATGGTTAGAGCATATTATTTCAACATCTTTGGCTTTTCCAGGATGCACTTTCATATCATAACATATATTTTATGTGTTAACCATGGACTTTCATGAGTAGCGCATCCTTGAACATTTCAGATGGTCGACTATTGTTGTAAATTATAAGATTTGTAATGATCATTGTAGGTGTTGAAATTTGAGAGATGAAGTTGTCGTCATAGGTATTTTCCTGATCAAATATCCAGGTAATTAGTGTATTCCATTGAGGAAAAGAAAAAAAAATCAAACCATATTCTTATGTTGTTTAACATAACATTTTTTTTGAATTTTTTTTAAAATTATGAGGATTGGTGTATTTCCTTTGCAACCAAATATACAAGATGAATTTGTTGAGCCTCATGTCCAGGAACCATAAAAATAAAGAATATAAATTTCCTCTTAGGGATAGTGTTTTCATGTCATATGACTTAGTTACACATGAAGAATCTAACACACATATGTATCCTCGAAAGCTCCTCAAAATATTCATGCACAATGAAATTTGATAAGTCTATGAATTATAATAACCACAAAATGACTTATAAATATGAAGATAGATAGTATATGCAATTATTGAAGCATCAATAATAATTGTGAAGATATATATTATATGAAATTATTGAAGCACCAATAATCGACTCTTGAGACATGCTAAGAGAAAAGTTTAGATTCAAATAATAGAGTGGTATTTAGAATAATGCAAGAGACTGAAGGAAAAAATAATATTGTAGAGAATAAGCCTATGTACTATGGTCATCCTATGCATGACCATTAAAACATGAGGAAATATTAGGGGACAAACATATATAACACTTTTATGTGTTTATGCATCTTGAGGTCGACTCAATCTTGTGTATGTAATTTTTTGTGATATATTTGTTGCCAATTTTAGTTTGAATAAGTACTGTTATGTTGGTCTAATAAAACATTCAATAATATGGAACTTGTAATAGAGAGACCACGTATAAGATTATTGAATTAGAGAAGAAATGAAAGGATTGGTCATTTGTGGAGGCGTCTAGTGGCAACATAGACTTTAGCCTTGCATACCAGTATGATCATAGCAAGAATTAAAGAATGAATCTTGTTATGGGAATTTTGGGGTACATAGCATTGGATCTCACATGGACAAGGAAGGCCATGACTAGGTTGGACTCAAATTATTCTTGAATTCACTCCATCGAATTAATGGACTGGATCATCTACAAGGTCAAATACATTCATGTGCTGATAACAAAAGTGAAAACATATGCCCTTTTCGATAGCCTCAAGAAAGGTGAAGAAGGCTTATGAGGGAACTCTCCTTTATAATATGCTAACCGATATATGAAAATGACATCTATCCAAGAATATCAACCACATTTCATAATTTGTAAATGTGATTGTGCTATTATACACTTTATTACATCATTATTTTTACTTTGAAATATGGTTATATTCTTTCTCGAATTCTCAAATACATTTGTGATATATTTTATTTAAAGCAATGTCAATCAATTCATGAGGGAAAATATACAAAATATGCATATTAAATTTTAATATTTAATCCAGAAAATGTAATAATGAAGATATTAAATTTTAAAATTCAATACATTACATGAGATCATGAGGATTTGTATTTTGATTGGAAAAAGTGATAATATACACTATTCTATTTAGTTATTTTGATTTCAAGATATTATTTTCTGTGTGTTTTCTTTTCAAATTCTCTTATGAATGTGCTTATTTCATATGGTGTGTTAGAAACGCGTAATGGAAACAAAGATCAAACATATATGAAATTTGAACATTCAAAAACCATGAGGAATTGTATGAATTAGAAAAAATAATCATTGGGAAAACCAAATTGATTTCACTAAGTTCCAAATTAAATGGTACACTTAAAAAAATCCATCCAATGCAAATATCTCTTAACTAATGTTTACAATCCAATGAGGAAAGAAACATAAATACCTTTCTCCAAACGCTACACTTGAATTCGTTGATAGTTGCCTCAATCCACAATCCTTGTAGGCCCGCTTCCTGCTACTAATGGCACGCGAATACCTATGGATGATGAAGAGACAAAAAAAAATGTGATACAATACATAATAAACATAAACACTAGCTATCGAGCAGATCAAGGAGTACCAAAATATTTGCATAAACATTTAGACAAATATATAAAGAAAACATTAGATGTTATTATTGATAAACTACAAAAGGAGAACTTACAACCCAAGCCTTGATGTTGGAGGTGTCCTTAGTTGGAAATCTGTGTCCTTCATCAAATCTCAAAAAGAATTCCTTCTCCGTAGCACTTAGCCTTTATCACGATGCTAACATTCAAAGGGATGAGAGTTCAGACGAGTCTGACAATGATCAACCAAAATATAAACTTGGGGGAAACTTGGGGTATTGAGGGATGTTAATTTATAGGAAGGGAGAAGAGGTTGGGAGACCATGAAAGTAGGAGGAAGTCCCACTTCCTAAGGGATGACCCCCCATGGATGAGATAAATGCCATAGAATTAGAGAGCCCGACCTTATCACCATCGTTCAAAAACCAACTTGCCTCCCTTGAGCTTCTAGAGGTTGAAGTTTCTCCTCCATTTGAGGAAGAATTTCCAGAAAGGGGATCAACATGGTTTTCCAAGAAATTAGGGTGCTGACAACACTAGGCCAGAACTATGAAAAGGACGTCAACGTAGTCATGGCACCAGGAAGGGCGCTAACCCAAGAAACTAATAATTTGACGAAGTTTCTTCAATAATCTTACAAGGAAATCTTCTTTGGATCTTCAAGGGGATGTTTTAACATATTTCTTGATGGTACAAACATTGAACAAGATCTATCACATGGAATTCCAGGATTAGAGATGGGAAAATGAGCATGGTGACAAATTTCTGTGTAACAGATGCCCCCTAAAGCATGAATGAAAAATAGGGAGTGACGGTTGAAATGCTTTATGAACCAAGGAAAAGAATGCAAACCACCTCCAGAAAACCTACCAAATAAAAAATTTTACAATATATATGACATATCTCATATAAATATTCCTAACCACATAATGGTGTACTAGGCATCAAATGACACATGAACCCACGATATGATCACAACCATCCTTCTAAAAGAGATCATAGAAATGGATCCGCAATATGGACGCAACCATCTGTATAAATAGGATCATGTACACAATCATGAATAATCAATAACTCCTCGCAACCTGGACCAAAAACCAGATATGACCCAGGGTCTTCACTGCGATCTCAATCAACCCAATTTACGAGTCTAACCATGTGAATAAATGTGTTAGAGTAAAAAATGGTAGAAACCACCTAATTACTGGTCAATGATGATAACCATTAACATGCACGAGAGAGACCACCGATAATGACGATAGAACTCAATGTACAACAAAAAATATACAACTGTGAATGAATGTGTTAAAGTTGAACACTTGCAGAATCATTCGATCGAAGGCCAATGATGTGAACCTATCGTCGAACATAAAACACTTTCTATTGAGGCATGCAAGCTCCAAGATACTGAAATAAGTCTCTAAATCACCTTCCCGGATAATGAGTTGAAGTCGAGAGGAAGTGATTGGTTGAAGAAGGGCCATGATGATTCCCACATCATCAACACAAAAAAACATATATCTTAATATTATAGGAGTGATTCGGGATTGTAACAGAGGAGGTCAGATAATAAGAGGATGTTTGACAAAAATTACTTCTCTTGAACATATTTGCGACACAACTCCGAAGTGTGGCAGCATTTGACTCAAATAGGATTAGAGGTCATGTTGAAAAAATTGGAAATCAGATGAGAGGCAAATGGATTTCCCAAATCCATGGAGGAAAAGTGACGAATGTAGGATGTCCCCAACCTGACACAAACTGCAGATGAATTTCATGTTCAAGAGCGACAAGCAGCCCAAAATAGACATAGGATGTTCACTTTCAATTTTCCCTCGTTATTGCTAACGAGTACCTATTTATTTTTATAACTAGCATGAAGAGGATATCATATGATGAGCATGTAAGTTCATTCTTCGAATGAATCCAACCTAGTAATTAACAAGCCATAGGAAGGAGGAACTTCATCTCGTCATGGTGACAAGTATTTCATCGTTTAATATTTAATGAGCCCGATGAAAGGGAAACTCGATAAATTTTTGTGTTTAAGGAGTTTGAAAAGAAACAAAAATGAAACTCCACCATGTCCCTTTTCGTAAGTCATCTCTCAAGTCTGAAAAGGTAGAAAAAAATATCTGAGAGAACCTCTTGACCATGTTCGATCAAGGTATTCCTTTTTTGTAAATAGTAAATATCAACCCGAAAAAGCGGTAAATGTATACCGAGATCATGTCATGTCATTCACTTTAACAAGTTTGAAATGGAAATTACTCAGAAATATTTCATTTTTTGAGAGTCAGAAAAGAGATGAAAGATGACTCCTCCTGGAGGAACGAGTAGTATAAAGGGTAGCAACTAGTTCTGATCCTAGTGGAACTGCTCAAAATATGTAAAGGTCAAGAGGTTGGCTAACAAGACCACTCATCACAGAGCTTCCTCAGGAAAGGGTAAAACAACCAATTGAAAGTGTATGATTGGCCAAGCATATGGTGACAATGGAATGAGAAAATCAAGTCTCATCTGGAAGGAAATAGGCAATCATGAGAGGTAGCATGAGAATGGTTTCATTTTTACACAAGCTTGAAACATGGGAAACTTTTCTTGAAAAACCCCTTGAAGATGGTTTCATTTTTACACAAGATTGAAACATGAGAAACTATGCTTGAAGTAAGTTTGCATGTCCCCAGCATGGTGACTCAATTCGAGGTACATGACCCCTAAGATTCAACTCTCTCACCTAAGTAGACTATTGGTTACTAGTAGGAGATTGATACAAGAAAAGGAACTCTGCTACAAAGTGATTGATTCATTTTTTAAGGAGTGTGACACAAGAAAAGGAAATTTTCTTCGAAGACCTGATCATTGCCCATAAAAGGTCATGGCTTCCATGAGGTTCTCATCATATGGGATAAAAACACTCTAGAAACCAGGTTCCAATGCCCCTAGTACATGGTGCACTATATCACTAAATGGATCATCAGTAGAAACATGCATGGAAAAGGTGGTCACATAATTGACCTGAGGCGAGGATGATACCACTTGCAAATAAGAACCATTTAGGGTTGATGGTTTACTGGGAGCTAGATTAGGGCCAATGAATGAGATTTGATAAATGGTCACAATTATTCCTTCATGCAGGAAACATATCACACGAAAGAGAGAAGAGAAAAGGGCTCCCATGAAATAAGTATAGTCATACCCAAGGAGTAAGTTAAAATCCAAAGGGCCTTGGACAAACATCATGTCTATATAGAAAATATTTCCTCCCAAAGTAATATGTAACTTAGGAAGGATCCCTAAAGGTTGACTCGTTCCTCTGTTAAATTCCAACAGATTATGGGTAACAGGCACAAGTTGTGGAGAACCAAAAGCTTGCCAAGTAGTTGAAGAAAAAATGCTAACAAATTTTCCTTCATCTATTATTGTGCTAGGTACGGACACATTATAAGGATATACCGTGATCTCAAATGGCACATAAAAAGGAAGACGATAACCTTCCAATTGATTCCAATCAAAGCAAGCAACCAAACTACTTAGAGGGGGTGCCATGGGAGCAAGCGAACTTCCCCCTTGTTCTATGGATATAGGATTATTTCCCTCCTGTACCATGGTAATGAGAGGATTTCCCTCCAATTCATGGGAATCTGATAAAAACAAAAAGAACTTGAGTGGTATGAGGTTTACTCTCTACAGGAAAGGCCTGATCAATTGAAGGTGGAATCAGGTCGACCTTTTTCTCAACCAATGTATGATCAAGAACATGCTCGTGGGTTTCAGTTTCGGAGAGAGTGGGATTGACCAGAAATGACTTATGATCGATCACTTGAACAACTAGTAGAGGATCAGGAGAAAGATTTTGATGACCATCCAGAAGACATCGGTGAGAAGCCGTAAGGTTATACAACACTTTTGAGGCTACATCCATGTAAGGAAAAAGGTGAATGGGATGATTCCCTCCACATAAACTACAGAGAAATTTGACTTTCCATTTTTTCCCGTGGGCCTTATTATCACTAGTTGAGGTTCTATCACCCGCATGATCTCCAGAGGCCGATGACAAAGGATGACGTGAGCTAGTGGAACACACTTCTAATAACTTGGGAATACCAGGACAATCTCTAAGAAGGTGGTCACCCTTACATAGCTTACAAGGGAATTTGACTTTGCGGGACATATTGGAATATTTTTCAACATCAGTTGCATTAGTAGCAATGGTTTCTTGGTTTCCACTTTCTTATTTTTCTTCTTCTTCTTCATCCTCTTCTTCTTCTTCTTAGCTTCCTGGTTACTAGAATTTAGACTTTCACTAAGAAAAGAGAAATAATGGAGTAAAGAAATAGGCGAAGAAGGTGAGGGGTCAACCTTACGATCAACATGAGGTTGACACTATTCAGGTAAAGTTGAACTTGGTTGAGAATCAGCTTGGACATTTGAAACCATGTGGGTTGAAAATAACCAAACTGGCAAACCAATAGTTAATCCAAGGAGGGACAACGTTGCCATATAGGAAGTACCTGTTAGCGCTCAAATCTACCTCAGGCTGAAATGAAGTGAACTCAAGGCTACATCAAACCACGCTCAACCTCGTAGCTAGCCCTACGAGGATAGGACCCCGTATTTCTCTCAAAGGGTCTATCTCGACAAAAGGTTTTGAAGAATTTGAGATGTTTGTTTTTATAAACTGATCTTAGGCTAGTAAACTGATAGAAAGGGGCTTTTAAATAAATGATGGGTTTCTGGGCTGTGTGGGGCAAAGACAGCAAGAGCAGAGATTAAATAAAGAACGCAGATTATCTCCCGAGGCAAGGTAAGCATGAAGTTTAACATCAAATTGAGATTAAATGGAATGGCAAGACTGCTGAGGAGCCGACAAGGGCATAGAGGATGAATCCTTGTCGAACAGAAGAAAACATTAAATATGAACAAACTTAAAGGCAGAGCATACCAAAGATGAATTCTACCTTAACACTTCATTTGTTCAAATGGAAACGATCATGAAATGACATAAACACATAACAGGCTACATATGAAACAAAAGAAGACACAAATGTTAAATCTCATACCACAGGAATCTCAGGGGTTAGAGCTGCATTTTTAATTAAAATCTCTGTCAAAATCTATACAATGAAGCTCTGTTCTCTCTCCTACACTAGCTCTTAGAATTCTCTCCCCCTCCCAAGTGATTTTACAATACATTAAATAAACTATGAGAAATTCTAACTAATCGATGAAAATAAGGGGCAGTTACATCAATAATCATGAAAATAGGAAAACTCTGCTCTAAAAGGAATAGCGATGTATTTGTTTGTTGATGACCAATGAATTGGTAGAACCTGTAGCTGAATTTTCTGAACTGCAACTAAAGACCCAAAATGGGCTAACCAATTCGATTTGCTTTGCTGGGATAATTATCTGCACTTCTGGCTTCTGATTTTGATTTCCATGTTACATTTACCATTTGAAGATCTCTGCTAGCCAATGATTAAGAGACAAATATGGAGCGCAGATCCATATGGATTGTTAACTGAAGTCATTAAATAGGAATCGAATCCTATTTCTGTGATGAATATCTTCATTTCAAATTAGCCTGCCACGTTACATTTACCCTTTGAAAATCTCTGCAGGCCAATAAAAAAAAAAACAAAGTGTGGATCCCATTCATTGTGACTAAAGACAAAAAATAGATTTCCGTTCCTAATCTTCTGCATGATAGATGTCTTCATTTTAATTTGGCTTTTCGATTTCAAATTTTGTGCCTTCTTTCCAAGTCAGGAGCTGACATTCCGCATTCGAACACCTGATCCCTTTATCAAATCTTGTGCCACGTTTTTAACCATAGCAACCTCATCTAAATTTTTGACAGCAGCTTCAGAATTCATGTTTCAATAAAATAATTATGGGAAGTATCTTCTGAACGGCCTTGACCGATTATGACCGTAAGGACATCGCGCTCTTTTACCTTGCCGCAAAAATAGCATATACAGACGGATGGCATCTAGCCACCCATCCATTTCTTTCCTAGAGTGTCACGCGAGATAGTGTGGTCCGGGAAGCTGTGCCCGTTAGCCATGAGATGTACAGGCATGCGAGCATTGTTCCTTACAACTTTGCACCATGTCTATCCTTCTTGAATTAGGGGGCTTTGAGTGATGTATACGAGGCCCATCAGACCAATATATGCGATCACTCCATAGATATGCGAGGATACATATAGTCCCCATCTTGACTCTTTCTAGATACGATTCCGGACTTGGCGGCCTCTTATTACGCGAGAGATCAAATAAGTATCTTCTAATCTTGCCATTAAAGAAAGAGCGCTACAAGTCACATGAAAGCTCATCAAGAGTGATAATGTAAGACCTTCACATCACCTTTAATATGAGATATACGAACAAATTAAATTTTTCATCCAGACACATGTCTTTTTAGTGCCACAACAGAAAACCTATCTATAACTTCCTCACGCAATGCTTGTTTCCCAATATAAATAACATCACAACCATGACAAAAATCTACTGAGCAAAGGTTAAAACATGTTTGCAAGCTTTTGGAGCCGATTTGAATAAAAACTGGGCGCAAAACGCAATTTCCCGAGTTCTGTCTTCAAGTGGGTCGCATCCCCCTCAAGTGGGTCGCTTTTGCCAAGTGGGTCTCACGCGTTATAATTTGCACTGGAGAAAACGCCCACGGGGGTCGCTTTTGCCAAGTGGGTCGCTTTTGCCCAAGTGGATCTCACGACCTCCCAACTCTGTCAACAATGCTCCAAAACTCGATTTCGGCCTCCAAACTCCAGACACGACTTGTACAGATGCATGCCCACATTTTAGTGTCGTGGATGAATTTTGGCTATAATAACTTCCATCACATCATTTGTTATATGAGAAGAATTTTCAATAATAAGATGTGCTCACTCTGATATTCATTTCT
Source organism: Pinus albicaulis (assembly GCA_034641835.2). Taxonomy (NCBI): domain Eukaryota; kingdom Viridiplantae; phylum Streptophyta; class Pinopsida; order Pinales; family Pinaceae; genus Pinus; species Pinus albicaulis. Next base: position 1,339,446,136 of record CM076570.1, on the reverse strand, counting down.
CTGTTGTGTAGGCTCCCATTTGGATGCATTCCCTTGTTTGACCAATGCGCCAAACTTTGACAGATCCTTCAGATGAATTTCTGGTGAAGGGACGCTTGAAAAGCACTGCAAGGCCTTCTAAGAAGAGGCTGCCTCAACTATGATCTCTGTATGCACCCTTGAGATAGTTTTATCAGCTTGAATTGCCACTGCACAATCTTTCCAACCAACTTTGTATGTTTTTTGAGATATCAAATAGTAATTAAAACAGTAGACCCATCAAACACTGTAATGGCCAAAATCAGCTTAGACAGATTTTTCTAAATAATGTCCCACACAGGCAGAGTTTGCTAGCTTTCGATTTCACATACCATTTCAATAGCTTCTAAGGTAATTGCTCTACAAAAGCAATGTCAAAATCCTATATATGTGAATTATAATTTGAATCCAGCATGAATTGTGACTACTCCGCCTGAAAGATCTCATATTCGACTTTCTCAAAACCTGCTTCCTCAATCATTTCAGCGAACTTTTCCTGAGATGGAAACTATGTTTCCCTCTAAAAGTGAAGTTTCTTTCTATGGAAATCTTTTAGATATTCCAAGTTTATTTATCTCCAGAGGTATCTGCTCTTCAAGTTTTCTCCAAGCAACATACAGTAGCTATGTCATCCTCCGTTGAATAAGCCACATGGTACATTCTCTGACTTCATATAAAGGAAACACTATATTCTAATCGGTGGAGTTCTTCTTAGTTCTGTCCTTCCAACATCTGACATGGCTGCAGCATTATCTGTAGATCTCCAGCTTCAGCAGAACCAAGAATATGCCATCTCATTTATGGAATTTTCAATACTTATGATAAGTCCTCCTGTTTACATAGACTGACGGGGCTATTGAACCTAGCAAGATGACCAGGGCCTGTATTTCAAAGTACTCCATGATGGAAGGCTCTAAAATGAAAATTTATAAACAAATTTGTCGATTTCTTCTTCAAAACAGGGTTTTGAAGAAGAATCAATCTCACATAACTCACTGAACCTTCCTCTAGTCTGCAAACAAAACCCTGAGCTCAAGAATTAAAATGACTCTTTTCTGGACCAGAGTAACATCAGTGACTGCAAATGACAAGAGATGAACCTTGGTGAATTTGACTGCAGCGGGCTGACAAGACGGAGTCTAACATTGGCTCCAATGGGGATGGCAGCTGCCGCTTCTTGGAGGTGCCAAGAACCGCAGAGCTTTGGGAGAGAAGACAGTGCCTCCATCCATTGGGCTATGGAATCATGATCAACTTATTAACTGAAAACTGACTGAAATGATTTGAAAAACTGACTTGGAAAACCTCAAACTAGAACTGCAATAAACTGGAACAAAATGCTGCTTTTTGACTGCTTATTTATTTACAAAATCTACCCTACTCTGCTGTAAACACAATAGATCAGGTAATACTGAAATTCCAGATCAACCATTCAAGTAAATCTGAGAAGAACGCTGCTTGAGAGTGCTTCAACTAGATCACAGATGTAATTGCTGGCAGCCCTTCATGCACATAATGAATCTGGCTATGTAAAAGACAATCTGATCTATCTTTCAAACTGAAAAACATTTCCATATACACTGCAATAGGATCGCAAAAGCCAGACTCTGTTTGCTGCCCCAACTCTGCAATACATACCTCCAGCTGCACACTGTCAATGCAAACATCTGTAGGCAACTCTATTGTGTCCTGTTTTGAAGGAGGAAGAGCTTCCAAGAACTTTTTAGGGTCTCGGAAATCGTATGACTGGATCTGATCATTTAAACACTGAATCTCCTTCTCAATTCTTTCAACAATTAACTCACAGAACCTAGTTTTAGCTTCAAGAGGAAACTTTGGAGATTTCAAACATTGAAGCGAGACACTGAAAAATTATTCATTAATTTCAAAATCTGCTAACTGATCTCTAACCTCTTTTACAGCTTCACACAGTGCAGGGTTTTCCATATACCCTACCATTGCATGAATGAATCAGAGAGCACTGGAATCTCTGGATCGAGCTGGAGTCGCCGGGTGAATGTTTCAGCCTTCATATGTGTCTGACTGCTGTCCACCATCATCATCAGATCTGCAACTTGATTTCCTGCACTGGGGCAAGACAACCTACAAGTCGACTGTCACATCAACAACAAACCATCTTCCCTAGTATGGTCGCCACTATGTTAGTGCTCAAATCTACCTCAGGCTGAAATGAAGTAAACTCAAGGCTACATCAAACCACGCTCAGCCTCGTAGCTAGCCCTACGAGGACAGGAGAGGGCTCTCTCCGGGTCTATCTCAGCAAAAGGTTTTCAGAAGGGCTGAGATGACCAAAAGCATAACTGATCTTAGGCTAGTAAATAGATATGAAAAGGGTTTTTAATAAATGTTTGGGTTTTCTGGGATGTGTGGGGAAAAGACAGCAAGAGCAGAGATCAAATGAAAAACGCAGATTATCTCCTGAGGCAAGGTAAGCATGAAGTTTAACATCAAATTGAGATTAAATGGAATGGCTGGACTGCTGAGGAGTTGACAAGGGCATAGAAGATGAATCCTTGTCAAACAGAAGAAAACACTAAATTTGAACAAACTTAAAGGTAGAGCATATAAATTATGAATTCTACCTTAACACTTCATTTGTTCAAATGGAAACGATCATGAAATGACATAAACACATAACAGGCTACATATGAAACAAAAGAAGACACAAATGTTAAATCTCATACCACAGGAATCTCAGGGGTCAGAGCTGCATTTTTAATTAAAATCTCTGTCAAAATCTATACAATGAAGCTTTGTTCTCTCTCCTACACTAGCTCTCAGAATTCTCTCCCCCTCCCAAGTGATTTTACAATACATTAAATAAACTATGAGAAATGCTAACTAATCGATGAAAATAAGGGGCAGTTACATCAATAATCATGAAAATAGGAAAACTCTGCTCTAAAAGGAATAGCGCTGTATTTTTTTGTTGATGACCAATGAATTGGTAGAACCTGTAGCTGAATTTTCTGAACTGCAACTGAAGACCCAAAATGGGCTAACCAATTCGATTTGCTTTGCTGGGATAATTATCTGCACTTCTGGCTTCTGATTTTGATTGCCATGTTACATTTACCATTTGAAGATCTCTGCTAGCCAATGATTAAGAGACAAATATGGAGCGCAGATCCATCTGGATTGTTAACTGAAGTCATTAAATAGGAATCGAATCCTATTTCTGTGATGAATATCTTCATTTCAAATTAGCCTGCCACGTTACATTTACCCTTTGAAAATCTCTGCAGGCCAATAAAAAAAAAAACAAAGTGTGGATCCCATTCATTGTGACTAAAGACAAAAAATAGATTTCCGTTCCTAATCTTCTGCATGATAGATGTCTTCATTTTAATTTGGCTTTTCGATTTCAAATTTTGCGCCTTCTTTCCAAGTCAGGAGCTGACATTCCGCATTCGAACACCTGATCCCTTTATCAAATCTTGTGCCACGTTTTTAACCATAGCAACCTCATCTAAATTTTTGACAGCAGCTTCAGAATTCATGTTTCAATAAAATAATTATGGGAAGTATCTTCTGAACGGCCTTCAACCAGTTATGACACCGGCCAGGACATCGCTCTTTTCCGAACGCAAAAACAACATATACAAGACGGATGACATCTAGCCACCCATCCATTGCTTTCCTAGGTGTCTGCAACGAGATAGTGTGGTCCAGGAACTGTTGCCCTTAGCCATGAGATGTGGGCATGCCAGAGCATTGTTCCCTTCTGCTGCACCATGTCTATCCTTCTTGAATTGGGGCTTTGAGTGATGTATGCAGGCCCATCAGACCAATATATGCGATCACTCCATAGATATGCGAGGATGCATACTCCGTCCCCATCTTTAGCTCTTTACAAGATACGATTCCGGACTTGGCAGCCTCTTATTCTGCAGAGATCAAATAAGTATCTTCTATGCTGCCATTAAAAGAAGAGCGCTACAAGTCCTGGCAGCTGCGCCAAGGGCGGTAATCGCAAGACCTTCATCACCTTTAATCCATGAGACCTTCTGAACAAATTCGTTACAGAAATCGAACACATGTCTTTTTAGTGCCACAACAGAAAACCTATCTATAACTTCCTCACGCAATGCTTGTTTCCCAATATCAATAACATCACAACCATGACAAAAATCTACTGAGAAAAGGTTAAAACATGTTTGCAAGCTTTTGGAGCCGATTTGAATAAAAACTGGGCGCAAAACGCAATTTCCCGAGTTCTGTCTTCAAGTGGGTCACATCCCCCTCAAGTGGGTCGCTTTTGCCAAGTGGGTCTCACGCGTTATAATTTGCACTGGAGAAAACGCCCAGGTGGGTCGCGTTTGCCAAGTGGGTCGCTTTTGCCCAAGTGGGTCTCACGACCTCCCAACTCTGTCAACAATGCTCCAAAACTCGATTTCAGCCTCCAAACTCCAGACACGACTTGTACAGATGCATGCCCACATTTTAGTGTCGTGGATGAATTTTGGCTATAATAACTTCCATCACATCATTTGTTATATGAGAAGAATTTTCAATAATAAGATGTGCTCACTCTGATATTCATTTCTCTGTTGTGTAGGCTCCCATTTGGATGCATTCCCTTGTTTGACCAATGCGCCAAACTTTGACAGATCCTTCAGATGAATTTCTGGTGAAGGGACGCTTGAAAAGCACTGCAAGGCCTTCTAAGAAGAGGCTGCCTCAACTATGATCTCTGTATGCACCCTTGAGATAGTTTTATCAGCTTGAATTGCCACTGCACAATCTTTCCAACCAACTTTGTATGTTTTTTGAGATATCAAATAGTAATTAAAACAGTAGACCCATCAAACACTGTAATGGCCAAAATCAGCTTAGACAGATTTTTCTAAATAATGTCCCACACAGGCAGAGTTTGCTAGCTTTCGATTTCATATACCATTTAAATAGCTTCTAAGGTAATTGCTCTACAAAAGCAATGTCAAAATCCTATGTATGTGAATTATAATTTGAATCCAGCATGAATTGTGACTACTCCGCCTGAAAGGTCTCATATTCGACTTTCTCAAAACCTGCTTCCTCAATCATTTCAGCGAACTTTTCCTGAGATGGAAACTATGTTTTCCCTCTAAAGTGAAGTTTTCTTTCTATGGAAATCCTTTAGATATTCCAAGTTTATTTATCTCCAGAGGTATCTGCTTTTCAAGTTTTCTCCAAGCAACATACAGTAACTATGTCATCCTCCGTTGAATAAGCCACATGGTACATTCTCTGAATTCATATAAAGGAAACACTATATTCTAATCGGGGGAGTTCTTCTTAGTTCTTTCCTTCCAACATCTAACATGGCTGCAACATTATCTGTAGATCTCCAGCTTCAGCAGAACCAAGAATATGCCATCTCATTTATGGAATTTTCAATACTTATGATAAGTCCTCCTGTTTACATAGACTGACGGGGCTATTGAACCTAGCAAGATGACCAGGGCCTGTATTTCAAAGTACTCGATGATGGAAGGCTCTAAAATGCAAATTTATAAACAAATTTGTCGATTTCTTCTTCAAAACAGGGTTTTGAAGAAGAATCAATCTCACATAACTCACTGAACCTTCCTCTAGTCTGCAAACAAAACCCTGAGCTCAAGAATTAAAATGACTCTTTTCTGGACCAGAGTAACATCAGTGACTGCAAATGACAAGAGATGAACCTTGGTGAATTTGACTGCAGCGGGCTGACAAGACGGAGTCTA